>JAAKBH010000679.1:0-150625 GCA_019776075.1 Amaranthus palmeri | reverse complement strand
CTCACCTTGAGACCGTCTCGGCCAAGTTTTGGTGTAATTGAAAAGGTGGTAGTGGGGTATTTTAAGTGATTATAATAATTGAAAAGGTGGTAGGTGGAGTATTTTAAATAATATAAGTTGGGTAGTTTGAGGTATTTAGGTAAAAAGTCTTTGCCAAAAATAAAAATTGGACAATTAAAGTAGGATGACCCAAAAAGGAAATGTGGACAATAAAAGTGGGACGGAGGGATTATATAGTATTTTTCCCTTGAATTTATAACATTGTCTTTTTTGTTTATTGTTACTAACTGCAAATAAATGTTTAACTTAATTGACCAAGTCACCTTTATTCGCTATTTGTAAGCTTTGGACTTGGAAACGCTTATCATTGGAAATATTTATTTTCTAAGCTTAGTTTTTTAATTTTTAATTTTAAAGCTTAGTTATTTCAAATTTCCTAATTTCCTTAACCAATGCAAGTAGGCAAGTGTCATCCTTCACTTGCTAAAGGCCTAAGATTACAATTTTTAGTTGTTTGATTTCATACGCATTTAAGTTATTGGGGTCCTTAAAATTGTAACACCCTTGAATTTTCGACCCCTTAAACGAAACCAAAATCGTGAAGGACAGAAGAAAATTCGGGTGTTACATAAAAAGAAAAAAAAAAAGAATTTGAAAAAACATTAAGGTGAATTTTAAAGAGATGAGTGAAAATTTCGGCAGCATCTGCCCTAAAATTGTGCACCTTGGTAGAAAAACAAAAGTTATTTAGAATCTAATAAAGCAAAGGTGTCAACGGCCTATCAAAACTATATCACGGCGGAATGATCGGAGGACGGGGGACAAGAACTTCCTTCATCGACATCACTCGTACATGGATGCATGGAGGGATCGAGCATCCAGTCTGTTCCAAGAAGATAACTACACTGGTTAGACTCTATGTAATTACATGGCGTGGTATCGGAGGATCAAGAGGTTGCATATTACGAACACTACATCAGTAGAGCCAGCATCACATCACCATCCCACTGCCACTATATTGTTATGTTTACTCTATTGTGCAGATATTTTCACATATAGATACACCTATTAAATATTTTATTGGTTAAATGTAGGCTGAGCGGATGAAAGGGGTCCTTTTAGAGTGTTCTAGCACGATGCACGGGGCCTCTGTTTTGCCTGCTAATATAAGGTACCAGTTGTGTACTCAGACCCTCGGTTCTATTTCTACTTCACTGACTGAAGTATTGGGTCAGACGGTTTACGGTTATCTCATCTCGACTCCTCCGACACATGATGAGACGACCCAGACTCCTCGGGGTGATACCAAAGGTTGGAGACATCGAGGTAGCTCATCGACGGGGTCGAGTAGAGGTCGTTCAAGAGGTTTAGGGCATTCTATTTCCCGTTGTCAAACTTTAGGTTCTCCATCACCGTCAGGTGTGTTGTCGCCATTTGTGGCCCAATGATTTATTTCCCCTCCATCACATCTATAACGACCCATCCAGGTTCGTGAATATTGGCACCGTACACATACTCTTGATGACATCCCCAAGGTTGATGATTCCACAACGACCTCATCTACAGGTAGCAAATGACGTCGAGGGCTTTAGATGGATTATACTCTTGTACATATTAAACATGTAACATTTTGGATGATTGTGTTGCAATATATATATATATATATATATATATATATATATATATATATATATATATATATATATATATATATATATATATATATATATATATATATATATATATATATATATATAGATATGTATATATATATATATATATATGTGTGTGTGTGTGTGTGTGTGTGTGTGTGTGTGTGTTTTATTTGATAATCTCTTAGTTTAATTTATATCTTTTATTGTTCCGACCTCGTTGATGGATTATACTGATGATTGGTTGAGGTTGTGTTGCTTGAGACCTCATAAATATTGGAAATTAATTTCAATAATGCAGGTTATATGCAAATTAGTGAGGAATGCCAATAGCTTTTTTATATATATAAAACCTAAACCATAACATGAGGTAACGGTTCACTTTACATATAAACTAAAATAAAATAAAATGTAGCTACACAAAATGCTACAGAAAGAAACAGTTTATGGCACAATATAAACCGCTACATAGAGTAGCGGTTTGCTTGAAATTTTTTACAAAAAAAAAGTTGCTGATGTGGACAGTATATTGGGAATTATTTTCCCTCGTAGTGCAAACTGGTAATTATTTTCCCTCTTAGCATTACTGTGGGAAAACGTTCCAATATAGATGATAAACAATAAATATATTACCTCTTCCTCAACAAATATTTATTTTCATAAATGGATTCAACAATAATCAATGAATAAACTCTCATACTTGAGCACAAGCTCTCCTGCCATATATCTCACAAATGTAGATCACTCATAATACTAATACATAGAAGATTAGCTCTCTTGGTGTTTACCCTAGTCCCTCACTATGAACTATCCCTTTCTACAAGTGTTGTGTGTTGATTTTATAAAGCCTAAAAGCCCTTTAAATAAAGGGCATGTCACCTTCTAGAATCACACTTAAAATCATCTATAAACCCACTATCACTCCTGATTTAATTGTCATTTAATATAGCCATCAAGTCGCATGAAACAGTCCAAAAACAATTCTCGGGTTTCTGTACTGGGCACTTCAACGAACCTATAACCTAGTCGAATGAGTGTCTGTCTCTAACAACTTTCTGTCTACACCTACTGCTTCTTCTCAAAAGACCCAAATGTTGCTCCAACGAGCGCCTGGTGAACAACCTTTTGTTTTTTTGTCACATGTTGCCTCGAGCGAGTAACCACCCTTTCATGTCTTTCCTCGTTCAAGACAATATGGTTCAACATCCTTTAATGAGCCTCTTGTTGCCTTGATTAAAAGCCTCCTTGCTTTACTCAATGCTCCCCATAAGGTCTACGTTAAACACAATCAACTCCTTCGCACCCTTATCGTTGCTCACAACATGACGTGCCTTGTCTTGAGTCATCGAGTCACTCATAAGTAAATTGGCAATTGCTTTTACAGTGTGAATGTTTATCATTAATTTTGGTTTGAACTTATGTAAAACTCTTATTTTGAGCTACTTAAGTATGTTCTTTCTGTATAAGGAAATATTATCACTTGTTTAAAGCTTATTTTTGTTGTTAGATGTATATTTCAACATATGAAGCATTTTAAGGACTCTTTGGATTCATTGTTAAATTGTCCTAGATTTTTTTCGCAATATTGCTATAAAAACTTATATTCAAGACATAATAAATAAATTTTCTCCTATTTTGTTATTTTAGTTTTTCTTTGTATAGCCCTTTAACTAAAACTCCTTTTATCCCTTTGAATTTGCATCATGTGATTTAAATATGCAAACGTTTATAAATCATATAATACAAACTCAAAGAGACATAAATAGTATTATGTTTCAATGGAATCTGATGTTAATAAAAAGTTGCAAGTGAATTAATGATCAAATCAACGGTAAAGAGTATTGCAAAAGCGTCATTTTTCACTAATTTGTTGTTCTGATATTCATATATTTGTATCACTGAAGCAACAATTTGTTCCTGATATTTGTGATTACATTGCATTTCATCTACATGTGGTACATGGTTATTAGTTGTCAAATTTGTACATCTTATCCATTAAATAAAGTGTCAAATTTTTAAATAATCACAATAGTGTAGTACCTCCTTCAAATAGCATTGTATCACTAAAACTAGATATCTTCTTTAAAATTATGCTAATGGTCTATTGCTTGTATTGTAAGATGTAGGTTGCGGGTTAAGCTTTATTTATTTTCTCTCGTTGCAGAGGGCTTTCTATCTGAGCATTTTTTTTAGCTGACAGACTCTTTTGTTGCATCTTCCTTTATGAGTATGAGTTGTGTTTTTCTATCCCATCCTAGAGCCTGATCATAGTTTATATGAACAAAATACACTAGGTACAATAATGACTAAAGTAATTATCTATACTAGGGGTGAACACGGTCCGATCTGGTCTGGTCTGACACTAAAATCAGACCAAACCAGAAATTCCGGTCTGAAAACTTTTCAGACGGACCAGACCGTTTAAATCACCGGACCGAACCAAACCGTTTTACAACGGTCCGGTCTGTTCTGGTCTACGGTTTTTTATTTTAAAATTTTTATCCAAATTAATAGATGTTTTTATGCAAATATTTTCACACCTACAATTAATATATATAATATTTTGTAATTAGTCGTAATATTAACATTACACAAGTATATATTCCTATATAAAAATATCTACATCTTAAAATATTTAGGTAGCAACTTAATTTTTTAAATACAAAATTAAGATTTTCGACCAAAATACGGTTTGCTGTCCGGTCTGGTCTGAAAAATAAAAAACCGACCGTAAACCGTAATTTAATTTGAAAAAAAAACCAGACTTGACCATTTAAACCGTAGACCAGACAAAATACTAAAATACTGGTTTGGTCCGGTTTGGTTTACGGTTTAGATCAAACTTTGTTCAACTCTAATCTATACAAAACTACAGCCAAAGTTGCAATCAAAACAATGTCCAAAATCATCCAATATTAAGACTAAACCCCACATAGATTTGGATTTGGATTTGGGATCACTATTATTCCTTGAGTTCCTCTCAGATGCACCCAACACTAATTGGGTAAAATTCAAAAGAAAAAAGAATTCAGATGAGTGATATGACAAAAAATAAGTTGATCATAAAAATGAGAATCAAGATGAAGAGATATAACAAAAGTGGGGACTGGCGTGCTGGTTTGGGAGGATGAAAGGACTGATGATATCAGAGGGTGAGCAGCGTCAAACTACTAATTCTGGGCCACTCTCTCATCAGTGTGGTGCTACAAATGTGGCTGGTGAATCGGGTCCTTGCCATATTATTGATTCTGACGCCATGACATTGGAGGCAGTGGGTTTAACATGTGATAATCTAGTCTTCGTTCCGACAGTGAATGGTCTGGGGAATACTTGTAGCTCTTTTGAGGATTTTTTGGTGAGGCAGTTGTCTTGTCCGTCGATATAGGAGGATACCACATGGTTCGATCCTATTGCGACCGTGGAGTGTACAGTGCAGGAAACAACCATGGTGAATGGTAATAAATTGAAGAAACCTTGAGGTAGACCCAAAAACGTTGTGTGCTCTCTTCCGGCTCCCTTGTTTGTTCCATCCACCCCATCGAGAAGTACCACCAAGATTTTAGAAACATGGAACACAACAAAAATTCTTGGTATTACATCCGCAGATGAAGGAGTTGTTGCGGAATTGAGGAAATCAAAGAGACTACAAATTTTGGAGGAGAATAACCCGATATTGGGTTAGCTAGTAAGTCTTCTCCTCTTTGGTGTTATATTTTTGTTTCATTGATGAATCTGTTGTTTTGGAATGTTAGAGGTCTTAAATTTTGGAGGAGTTACAACTTATCGATGTTCCTCTACATGGTATTAAATATACTTGGGGTAGGTTGGACTCCCAAAGCAAACTTGATAGGTGTTTGTGTAGTGATGGTTGGTTGACAAATTTTCCCGATTTGTGTCTTGAAGGCTCCAAGAGGTGTTTCTCTGACCACAATCCCCTAGTCTTATCCTTAGAGTCATATGAGAATTGGGGGCCTACGTCGTTTAGATGTTTCGATATCTGGTTCTCAAACCCTGATTTCAAAGATTTCATATGTAAGGAATGGTCTGAGCTGCCTAATCTATGCATATTCAATAAGATGAAAGCGCTAAAGGGGCCATTGAAGAAATGGATCAAGGAGAAATTTAGGCATATGGATAATCATATTGAAAAGCTTGAAGCACGATTCATGAGCTACAGAAAATGGGTGAAACCAGAGCTTCAGATCACTTGGAGTGTGCTAGGCTGCGTGCAGCTCAAAGCCACCTTAATGCTTGGCTTCTTAGACGTGAGAGGATTTGGAGACAGAGGGCCCGGGCCTATGGCTTTAGTATGAAGGATCACAATACCAAATTTTTCCATGGCTCGACTATCCTCAGAAGAAAGAGAAACAAAATCATGCATCTGGAAATTGATGGGAGATTAATTAGTGGAGCGGTCAGTCTCAAAAGAGAGGTGAGAAGGTATTTTGCCGATCGTTTTGCTCATGATAACCTGCCAGAGCTAGATTTTGACCTTGGTAGCCATTTAGTTTTTAGGGAAATTATCATTGGTGCCCCTGAGGTTTGGGCTTTTATCAATGGTGTATAAACTTTTTTCTTTTTTCCAATGGCACCCCTGAGGTTTAGTGGTAATTACAACCGTGACCTTTTTAAGTATTTTCCGTTAAAATTCTGTTAACTTTTCGAAAATTAACCTAACTATGGATTTTTAATGGAAAAAAGTTAGGGGTACCATTGATAATAACCCATACCTCAGGGGTACCATTGATAATTTCCCATAAAAAAGTTAAAAAGTTAACGGATTTTTAACGGAAAAAAGTTAAAAAGGTCACGGTTGTAATTACCACTAAACCTCAGGGGTGCCATTGGAAATAAAAAAAAAAGTTTATACACCATTGATAAAAGCCCAAACCTCAGGGGCACCAATGATAATTTCCCTAGTTTTTAAGTGCCGAGCAAGTTAGTTTTCTTGAGTCCCTGCCATCTAGGGATGAGGTGAAACAGGCAGTTTGGGCATGTGCGGTTGATAAAGCGCTGGGGTTTGATGGGTTCAATTTCAGATTTATTAGGGAAATGTGGGACCTGATCCAGGAGGAAATTTACTCTTCCGTTATGCATTTCTTAGAGTCTGGGGATGCTGCTAAAGCCATCAATGTTACTTGGGTTACCCTTATTCCGAAAGTTATGAATCCTAAATCTATTGAGGAGTTCAGACCGATTAGTATGGTGGGTGCGCTGTATAAGATTATACGAAATTGTTGTCTATTCGGCTCAAAGCTGTTAATGCTCCCTTCATTGATGAATCGCAGAGTGCCTTTGTTATGGACAGATAGATCGTAGATGGTGTCCTGGTAGCTAATGAAGCTATCAGTTGGTTAAAGAAGAAGAAGATCCCGGGTGATCTCGTTAAGCTAGATTTTTTTAGAAGGCATACGACTCGGTTAAATGGTCTTTTCTAAAGTAGGCTCTTGGTGAGAATGGGCTTTGGGTGGAAATGGATTAAATGGATTATGACTTGCATTAGTTCGACATCTCTTACGATCCTTCTAAATGGTTCCCCTCTGAAACCTGTAAAGATGGAGAAGGGTCTGCGGCAAGGTGATCCACTGTCACTTTATTTATTTTTCCTTGTCAGCGAAGCTCTTGTTTGTCTGTTGTGGAAAGCTGAGGAGTTAGGGCTCATTGAGGGTGTTCCCATTGGTAAAGATGGGGTTCGTTTGAAGCATCTCCAGTTCGCGGATGACACCTTGATCTTTGTGCCACAAAACAATTCTGTCGTCAACAACTACTTTCGTATTTTGGATGTCTTTGCGATTATGTCGGGTCTGCGGTTGATTTATAGTAAATCCGACATCATCTCATGGTGCCCCGCTGCTCATGAGTGGGCTAAGCATATTGCGTGTTCAAATGGTTATGGTCATTTTGTGTGCCCTGTCACCTGTTTTGGTTTACCATTGGGAGCAAATATGAATAATTGTGCGGCTTGGAAGCCTGCGATCACAAAAATTGAAAATAAACTCCTATCGTGAAAGGCAAAGTTGTTCTCGAGGGCCGAAAGACTTACATTGATTAAAAGTGTGCTGAATAGCCTGTCTATTTACTATATGAGCATGTTCAAAATGCCAAAAGCTATTGCTCAAAGAATAGTGAAACTACAAAGGAAGTTCTTCTGGGGTGTGTCTACAAATGGCTCTACACCGGTCCCTACTGTCAAGTGGTCTACAATTGAGCTTCCAAAACATCTAGGTGGTTTGGGTGTTGGGAATGTGTTGTATAAGAATCTTATCCTCCTTTTCAAGTGGTGGTGGAGGTTTTCTGAGTTCGATTGCACTCTTTGGAAGCGTATCCTTATGTCTGTTTATAATGTAAAAGGACTAATAAAAGGACTAAAGGCATCGTCAGAATCATTCGGGGGTATCAAGGAGGGTACTTGGGCACATCTTATGGGCAATAACGTGGACACTCAGAAAATCAGAGGGATAGTTGAGGAGGGTTTACAAGTCAAGGTTGGTGATGGAAACTCCACTCTCTTTTGGCACGACAAATGGTTCTCCTCTGTGCCTTTGAAGGTATCCTTCCCGAGACTGTTCTCCATCTCTATGTAGCGTGAGGCGGTCATTCGACATATGGGCTCGATGAACAATGGCGAGTGGATGTGGAATTTCAGTTGGAGGCGTTGACTATATGAGTGGGAGATGGCGGATGTTGAGAGATTGACACTCCTTGTGGAACATTTCTCCCCACAACCTGATAAAAAGGATGGTGTGTGCTCGTATGGCCATGACTGTCACAAGTTCCCCATTAGTGAGATTGTGTACAAGATGTATGACTCCTATACACCGGTCCTGCCCAAGATAGTATCCAACTTCATCCGGAAAATCAAAGTTCCCCCTCGTGTCCATCTGGTATTATGGCTTGCGTATCTAGAGAAATTGAAAACAAGGAATTTGCTTGTGGACAGGGGATTAATTGACTCTGTAAGTGGGAGATGTCCTTTTTGTGCAGACGATATAGAAACAAATTCCCATATTCTCTTCACATGTAGCTTTTATTGGAGTATATGGATGGAAGTCCTCAAATGGTGGGGGGTTGCGAGTGTGCTCCATAATCGATGTGCAACATTCTCTCTCTCATGGAGGAGCTTAGTGCCAAGTAGGTGTAGGGGAAAGCTATGGAACCTTTACCTAGGATGTGTTATATGGTCCCTGTGGTTCGAAAGAAACAAGATCAAATTCAAGAATGGCGTGTCTGATGCTCGCCATGGTATATGCTCTGAAGATCCGTGTGAGTATATGGGCGAAGGAGCTTCTCGGACTGGATATTGTTCCTAATACCGTTCTCGCTAACCACTCTGCCGTTTTGTTGTAATTTTGTCTGGGCGTCTTGGTGATAAACTTGTATTAGGATTTGGTGAGTAGATTATTTGTAGTTGTGGTATATGGAGTTGGGTTGTATGGTGGTGAGATTTCATTTTTTTGTTTTATAGATTGGTGTGTAAGGTGTAGGCCATTTTGGTGTGTAAGGTGGTAGTTTTGTTTTATGGTGCATTGGCATAGTCCACCCCTATGCGGTTTTGTTCTGGGTGGCCTGGGGATTGGTCCTCGGTTTCCTATGGCTTTTTCCCCTCGCGGGGTTTTTTATGTCGGCGGTGTCGGGGCACCCAAGTCTCGGTGGTCTGGTGTTTTGCTTTAGTGATATTTATTTCCAACTTTTCAAAAAAAAATAATAACAAAAGTAGACTATCGTCAAAAAAATTTAAATGATTAAAATGAAAAATAGTGTAAACTGAGCTGATTGTCAAACTTACAATCACAATTCAAAAGACCATGAGCTAATAATTTTATTAAAAAAAAATTAAAAAAAAAAAAAAAAAAAAAAAAAAAAAAAAGAAGGTGAGAAGGGGTTGGTGGTATTATTCTTGTTTTTTGTTGATTTCTCCTTCTTCTTCCCAAACAACCCAAAGTATAAGATTATCCGGTCCAATATCCGCTTTTGGTGTAGACAGCCACTACAACAGTTCTACAAGTATACCGCAATTCCGCGATGTGGGAGTTAAAATGTACATCTCCTCCAACAACTTTCCCCACTTTCCCCCCAAATCTTCGCAACCAAACACATTTTTATCACACTCCTCAACATCGCCGCTTTCCTTCTCTATCAGTTAATTGTCGTGCCACCACTGCGCAAAAACCACCCATTATGTCTGATGACAGAATGCTTGTAATCAAATTCATTCTATATACTTGTTTTTGTTGATGAAATTTTTATTTGGGATTTCAGTTCTTTGTATTTTGATGAATGGGTTATGATTAAAGTTGAAATTTTTGTCTGAGTTTTGTTTGAAAGCGCTATTCTTTATGATTTGCTTATTGGGTGTTTGATAAAGTTGAAATTTTGATCTGGATTTTGTTTGAAAATTCAATTCATTCTGTTTGCTTAATGGGGTTCTTCATGAATGCTCAATCTTTTTGTTTTTAATGGGTTTTGGTGGGATTTTAGTGATTTTACCTGGGTTGTTATTAGATTTGTTGAAAGTTTGTAACTTTTTGACTTTTTGCAGGTATTTGTGCCCCCACATCCGTTGATCAAACATTGGGTTTCTGTTCTTAGGAATGAGCAGACTCCTTGTGCTGTTTTCAGTATGTTGATTTTCTTCTTTGATCTCTCTTCATTGTATCTGGTTTAGTTGCTGTTTGAGTTATTCTTCTTAAGGCTCGTTTAGTAATTGTAATTGGTATTATTTGACGGGAATGGTAATGGATAGTTAGTATAATTTTGATAGAAATATCTCATGACAAATTTGATGATCATGCTTATTTTCCTTTAATATCCTCATTTTCTTTTCTTCACAAGATTCAATTCAATGCATTACCATTTGAAATTGTGGTATATGGTACTAGGTGATAATGGAAAATTATGAAAAGAACTTTTTTATGATCAAACTTGAGATGATCATATCATGAAAATTTATCTCATAAGATTGTCAATAAAAATACATAATTTCACTTATAGGCATTGAATGATATTAGTTGGGAATGTAAAGAGAACTCGTGGGCAAAAATCTTTTTTTCCATTATCGTATCAAATCCTAAACCCACTATTTGTTCTAAAACATTACATACATAGAAGTAAAATTTTGCTGTCCTAATTGTTTTAGATTTGCATTTAGTTGCTTCTACTGAATAAATTAGGAACTTTAAGCCTTTGATGGGATGATTAAAGAGAAATACCTTTTGGACTATGGTTGATGTTCAATGGATCACTTTTTCAATCAGATATTGATCTTGAAATCAATTGCAATGTTGAATACTGTCAATCCGATTAATTATCAAGTTGCTGATAACTTGATGTATACTAGCTGCTTCATGTGCTCCGGTTTCATGTAATAATTGTGTGCAGTTGCGTATCCAGAGCAACTCACTGAAAGCACAATACTTTTAGAATCAATAAGCATTAACCAATTAAATCATTGAAGTAATTTAATCACATTATTCTTTTAGTTTCACATTTAACAACCCATAATTAAACTAGCAATAATAGAAAATGAAATAATTAGAAGACAAAGAAAGCATAATAAAAAAAAAAAAAAGCAGAAAAAATTTCAATTACAAGACTATCAAACCAAAAGGTTGAACTAAAAAAAATGAGAATATGGTTTTGAGGATTCAACCGAAGAGTTCATGAAAAAATCAATTTATTTAGTCCTAAAATTATGATTCTTCATTCATCTTAAACATATGCATCTCAATAGTCTCAAATTTAACTATCCAATACCAAACATAACATTGCACTCACTCAACAAGGATAAATGGATGCGGATGTGTTGCCTCTATGGAGTTTAAAATTTACCTTTTTCTTAATAATAATTTTGTACTACCTAGCCTAAAGAAAGTTGCAATGGTTTATGCTATGTTACTCGGACTCTTCATTTTGGTTCATGTACCCGTGTCCGATCCTTGACACTCGGACATTGGTATGGCACTTAGACACTTCATTTTAGTCCAAGTAGGATAGGTTTTAGGAACTCTCTCATGTCTATGTCATGTCTTTTCATTGTAGAGAATGCAATGGGTGAGTTGGGCAGGCTGCTTATGTATGAGGCTTCAAGGGATTGGTTGGTAAGTATACCTTCATGATATTCGCACTTCACAAAGATTTTTCTGTTTAAATCTTATATTCTAATGGATGTTTATTTAGCCAACTATTGCTGGAGAAATTCAAACACCTATGGCTGTTGCCGAAGTTGAATTTGTTGATCCAAGGGAGCCTGTGGCGGTGAGTTGTGATCCTTTACTTGATAGTATTACTAATGCCGTGCTTGTCTACTTGATGTGGTTTCTTAAACTATATTACTAATACTTCTGCTATCCTTTTATATGATTAAGATTAGTAATTTTCTCGAAGCTCGATTCGGGTGTTTAGTACTTTAGTTGGTAAATTTGTTTCCATATTGTGTACAATACTCAGATTTGTTTCCTATCTAGCTGGGGTAAATTTTGTTTTGTTTATTTATGTGGGTCCTATATAGTCAAATTGATTGAATATCTACGACTATGTTTTTCTGTTCTTGCAGGTGGTTCCGGTTCTAAGAGCTGGTCTTGCACTAGCAGAGCATGCAGCCTCAATTCTACCCTCAACAATGACCTATCATTTAGGTATGTTGTGTTTTCATTGCCTTGAGCACTGGATTTCCATTAGTCTTGATTTCGAGGTTTATCCGCATAGACTCATTGATCTCTTTTGTGGAGTAGTTTCTGTTAGACGATCTCCGCATTGCTCTTAACTTTTTGGTTACATCTTGCATTTGTTATTTTCGAGTTTGGTTCTCAACTTATTGAGTGTGATTATATTTTCCTTATTCAGGTCTCGCCAGAGATGAAGAAACTCTTCAACCAACTGTCTATTTGAATAAGTAAGATCCATAAGCCTAATAGTTTCTTTTTCAAGTTAGATTGTTTCATTTTATGTCTAATCGTTTCATATTTTAGGTTGCCGGAAAAGTTTCCTGAAGGGGCTAGAATATTAGTTGTTGATCCAATGTTGGCAACAGGTTTGACATTTTCACCTGTTCTGATTCCTTCTGGCCTCAACTTTCTGTTTGTGCATCCAAATTGTCGTTGTTACCGTGAAGATCTCTTTTCGTAGAACTAGATCATTGAAACATGATACATGATATGAAAATTTATAATTCAATGCTATAATAGAATTGACGGATGTTTTTGCATCCAATCAACAATATGCACACATACTCAGGTTTTTAGATCTTCTGGCTGTTACCCTCCATTATGTCTCGCTGGAGAGACAATGGCAGACGCTATTCACGTTATATGTTCTGTAATCTGTGAATATTGGATTATTGGTTCATTCATTAGATTTGTGTACTTCGAGCATTGCCCATCCTGCTCACTAAGATTTCTGACCTTGCCTTTGTTTCTTTTCCGTTTTTGAGTTGCAAGCAATTCTTCCAACAATATTCAATTTCCTCAAGGCCTTTCAGTGATTCCTTCTTAGTCCTTCCCGTGTGGCGTGCAGGGTTTGAGGGTCAAACTTATGCAACGTTACCCATGTGTTAACAAAGAAGTTGATTCTGATTGACCCTTTATTGCTATAAATTACTCAATATTTTTCGTTCAAACTTTCAGGTGGAACAATCGTTAAAGCTATCGACCTTATAAAAGAGCGTGGTGCTGGAAACAAACAAATTAAAGTGGTTAGTTCCAATGTTGTTTCTTTATAAAATAATTGACTCGTAATTTGCTGCTATAAATCTTCTGCTGTGTACTAGCCCTTGCAGTTTCTCTTGTAGTCATTCAATTATGGCGTTAGTGTTTCAGCTCGTACACGAGTTTATTGCATCTTTTGTTGCCAAAATTGTTCTTTCTTTACAACCAATAAGAATATGATCCCATTGTAGTGAGACTGTCTCACCATGAGACGTACCGACATTATTAGTTAATTTCTCTAATTGATATCTTTAAATTTAAATTGTAAGTGTTTATTTTAACACACTTAATATTCATGGACCAGCTCAATAGAGATGGTCTCTCCATGAGACTGTCTAATTTAAGAATTTGTATATCAATTTTGATCTTTTGAGAAGTGTTTGGCTTATGCAAAACTAAATTCTTCCTCAGATATCCGCTGTTGCTGCTCCTCCGGCACTGTCAAAGCTCAGTGAGAAGTTTCCTGGGTATGAATGTTTTCTTTTGTTATACTGTGATCTAGAAGATTGTTACGGAGCTCCTGACTCTTTTCTTCTTATCTCGTCGATCAGGCTTCATGTATACACCGGAATTATCGATGAAGTTGTTAATGAGAAGGGGTAAGTACTATATCATGATTCTCGCCTGTTGAATTCTAAACATGTTTTCTTCAAACCATACTCGACATGCCGAATTATTCAGTTCATGGGTTTTTTCCAACCCAAAACGAGAGATTTTTGGGTGAAAAATAAGACGGCTTAACCTTTCTCGTTTATTCACGTTCAGGTTTATTGTGCCTGGACTTGGAGATGCTGGAGATCGTAGCTATGGTACATGAGGCAATTCGAGTTCGCTTCAGGTTCCGAGTTGGCAATTATATCATACTTTCTTGCGAGCAACTCGCAATATTGATTTATGAGTGCAACCTGGTGTATGTTGGATCAAGCGTTTAGTTTTTGCTAGTATTTTTTCAAGCCATGTTAGTATTACTTATTTGGATTTTGTAAAAAAAAACAAACTTTTGGTCTTGAAGCTATATCATGTTAAGTAGTCTTAGTTTCCCTTTTTTCTTTTTAAAGGACCTTGAGGATGTAAGTTTTCATTATAAAAAACTTAATAGTCAATCAATAGCATTCTTTATATTTGACTTAGGTTGTTACTTGTTAGTATTCAACGGTGATAATCAGAATAATTTTGTATTTTAAATTTTCATCAAAAGAAACGTTGGTTATAAAAAGATTTTAGAAAGGAAATTCCACGTGGCAATTCTAAAGTTTTTGCTTTTTTATGTGGCGAACAAACATTTATTTAATTTATGTGGTGACCTTGACGTTAAACTTTTTCATGTAGTACACAAAAGAGAACTTTTTTTGTAACTTTATACTCATTCCTATTCATTTGAGTTATCCCATTTGGTTGAGCACGAATATTAAGAGTGGGATGAGGTTCACCAAAAGGGTGGTAGTTGAGGTTTTTTAAATTGATTAAATTAAGGGAAATTCCACATGGTAGCATCAAGTTTTAATGAAATTCCAATGGTAGCACTTTTTTAAGAAAATTCCACATGGTAGCATCCATTTTATGCACTATCTAATTGTCGTAGCATTTTCTGTTGAGTTCTTGTTAAATTCCATAAATTCATCATTTTGTAAGTTTTTTTTTTCCACATGATAGTATCCAGTTTTTGTTAATTTACCATCTTAACTTTTAATGCACCATTTTAATGTTTAATTCACCGTTTAATTCATTAACGCTCACAAATGTTTAATAATTTTATTGAAAAAAAAAATAAAAATGTTGAATAATTATACGAAAAAATAATTTGAACATTTAATTCATCGGTCGAAACAAGTACTCTTTCGAATAAGTACTTGTTTCGATCAAATTTTCAAAAGAGTTATCCCATAAGGATAGTAGCCACGTCCGTTGTTTCAAAAAAAATCGTTATGATGGGTAAAAATTACATAAAATATCATTTTCGGTTTACGTATCGGAAAATAGGCATATAAGTACTTGTTTCGACCGGAATTCGAAAGAGTTACTCCATAAGGTATTTGCAACGTCTGTTTTTTAAAAAACAAATCGTTGTGACAGGTAAAAATGAAGTTAAATATCTTTTTCGATTTACGTATCCAAAAGTAGGTGAATAAGTACTTGTTTCGACCCGATTAGATAGTTTCTTATAATTTTTCAATAAAATTATTAAACATTTATGAGCGTTAATGAATTAAACGATGAATTAAACATTAAAATGGTGAATTAAAAGTTAAAATGGTAAATTAACAAAAACTGGATGCTACCATGTGGAAAAAAACTTACAAAATGATGAATTAACGGAATTTAACAAAAACTTAACGGAAAATGCTACGGCAATTAGATAGTGCATAAATTAGATGCTACCATGTGGAATTTTCTTAAAAAAGTGCTACCACTGGTATTTCATCAAAACTAGATGCTACCATGTGGAATTTCCCTCAAATTAATTGTAAAGGTGATAGTTGGGGTATTATAAGTAGTAAAAGTGAGAGTATATTAGTCATTACTTGTGTGAACATGGGGTATTTAGGTAAAAAAAATCATTGACAAAAAAGAAATTAGGACAACTGAAGTGAATTACCCTAAAAGGAAATTGGACAACTGAAATAAATTGGAGGGAGTACTATTTTACTAGGGTGTTCAAAATCGAATGCCAGATCAATCCGGATCCGAAAATCCAAATACCCGATTTTCAAAGACCTAAAAACATGATCTGAATCCGACCCGTATTAAATCGGATCAGATCCAGATACCCGGTTCTATTCAAACGTTTTAGATTTTTGTATTTTTTTCGTTTAATAATGCGTTTTTTATCTTTATTTTTTTATTTATAATACTTTTTATTAAAATTCAAATACTAACTCTTTAAATATATTTAGCTTAGTTAGTCATAAAAGACAATTAAGAATGTTAGAGAATAATATTATTACACAATATTGGTTTAAGAACAATTATAAAAAATTTTTACCCAACATAAATACATAATGACTTTTTTGCGAAAAAGACATCGTGATCACCATTATTAACCATATAAGAGCGTAATTAATGCTATTTTGTCCATTCCTCTTCTTCCCCCTTGGTCAGATGATAATATGTACTGGTACCTCACCAAAAATGGAGAATATTCTGTTCAAAGTGGCTATTTATTGGGCTTACTGGGTGCTGATGGTGTGGAGACTGATCTGGATAGTATTGTGCAAAGAAAGAAGTGGATGCGACTGTGGAACCTTCCTGCTCCTCCCAAGCTACGCCACTTCCTTTGGAGGACTTGTAGAGGATCGTTGGCTACTAAGCAGATTTTGTTTAATTGGTATGTTACTCAATCTCCCATATGTGATAGATGTAACTTGGAGGCGGAAACAATACTTCATGCACTGTGTGATTGTCCGAATTCTATGATGATCTGGGCACATTCTGCTGTCAAAAACCTCCTCGATGATGCCCCTAGATCTTCGGTTATAGACTTTTTCAACTGGTCCGCTGAAATTAGTGAAGCTGCTGCAGCACTGTTTGCTCTTGAATTAATGGTTCGTCATGAGTACTGTCTTATTCATCTTGAAGGTGACGCTCTTTCTGTTGTGCAGGCTGTTGATCGACATGCTGTTGGGTGCTCTCCCATACACTTGATATATGACAAGTTATTGTCTTTAATTCCCTGTTTTGAAGGCTTTGTTTGTAGTTTTGTTTCTCGTAGTGGCAACTCCGTGGCTCATACTATTGCTAGATGGGACACCGGTGTAGCTGATGAACGTATTTGTATGGAACCTTTTTTCCAAGAGCTCTTAGCCTTGGTTGATCTTGAGTAATAATAAGCCATCAGATTTAAACTCCAAAAAAAAAAAAAAAAAAAAAAAAAAAAAAAAAAAAAAAAACCAAAAATCTACCATGTGGAAAAATTGAAAATTCAAAATCACCACATGGATTTTAATACACATTTGTGGAAAAACCAAAAACTCGGGGTTACCAAATGAAATTTTCCTTTAAAAAAATTGATATTGATAATATAACTTTTCACTCATCCACTGTAAATAATTTCACTTACAATTTTTTTATAGAAAAATTTACTTTGTATTATCAAATCTTTTATTGATTTTCCTACAATAATGACACTTATTGAATAACTATGACTAATCCAATCTCAAGGGGGTTGTTTTAGAGTAAGTCTAAGCGATCGAGAACTTGTTGTACATGTAATTTTGCAAAAAAGATTATAAAATTTAAAAAAAGAAAATAAAAGAAAAACTCAAAAATGAAAATTCAAAATTCTAGTAAGAAAACCCACCCTCCCCTCCTAGCGATTACCCTTACCCCATCTCACCGGCAGTAGCCTCCCCTTCCTAACCCCGAACTACACACTCTCCCAAACCTCCATGACAATCTCACCTTCCTATCGCGGCGACACTTCTTGATAGAATATTGAGACAAAGGATTTTGATTCAAGAAGATTAATCTTGCATTGCCATTGATTGAATGAAGAGGAGTATATACACAGAGAAGGAGAATGCTAGAAACTATAACTAGGCCTTAATAACAAACAAACTGAATGAAAAATATTTACAAAACAGAATGTACAAACAACCTACGGACGTGGTTGACAAAATAATATTCTAGAATATGCTAATGCTGAATATTGGGTATGTTATAATCCCCCCTCAAGCTTGGGGTAGGAGAATACATGCCAAGCTTGGACATCAAAGAATGCAACTGAGAAGAAGGCAAAATTTTGGTTAATATATCAGTAAGTTGCTGAGATGTAGGCAAGTACTTCAATTGGAGAAGACCCTCTAAAATCTTTTCCCATGTAAACATATAGACATCTTCATGAAGATCAACATGAAAAAATGCGTTGCTAACATCGAGTTAGTGTAAACGCCATTTTTTAGAAGCAGCAAGAGCAATGATACACCTAATGGTCGTCATTTTGAAAATCGGTAAGAAAGTTTCATGAAAGTCAATTTCATTCTCTTGGTTGTTTAGCAACTAAACTTGCTTTGTGACGTTCCAAGGAACCATCAGCTTTAAGTTTGAGTTTGAAGACCCATTTACAACCAACTAGGCGTTTACCAAAAGGAAGGGGAACCAAATCCCAAGTATGGTTCTGATAAAGGGCAGCAAGCTACTTTTCATAGCCTTTACCCATTTCGAATCAGAAACAGCTTGTTTGTATGTCGATAGCTCAAAGAAAGCAAGAGAGGTAGATGTGAATTTAGTAGTGAGATAGTACAAATATTGTCAGAAAGGTATTGAGGGGGTTTAGATGGCTGGGCAGATTTCATAGGAGGAGGAGGAGGTGGTAAAGAAGGAGTAAGAGTGGGAGCAGGAGGTTGAGTAAAGGAAATTCAAAAAAAGCTATTGGCTGCTACTTATTGGCTGCGGTTTTTAGGAACACGCAGCCAATATGAGTAATAAAAAGCCGGAAAAAAAAAATAATTAAGGGCTGCGGTTTTTACACTTAACCGCAGCCCAAAAGTGTTTCAAAAAGTATGATAAAGAAAGGGCTGCAGTTTTTTATGTGTCCGCAGCCCTTAACCATTCCAAAATAATAAGGAAATTCAAAAAAAAAAAAAATTAATAAAGGGGCTGCGGTTTATGGGTATGTCCGCAGCCCTTAGTGTTAAAAAAATTAAGGAATTTAGCCCAGCCCACCATATTATATAAAAGGCGCGTTTCTATATAATGTGTAAACCCTAATATTTCAAAACCCTAAAACTAACATGGAGGCGCCGAATCTGATTTCTTCTCTTAAAAACCTTTCGTTTTTCTTATACAGTTTCTCGATTTCTCTAAAAACCCAAAAACCTAATTAACATTGAGGCGCCGTTTCTGTTTTACAGTTTCTCATTCCTCTTTTCGTTTTTCTTATACAAGCATTTTACTAAGATTTTGATGCCTGTAAAACATGCATTTGTTGATTTCCAGATCTGATTTTTCAAAGTTATTCTTTTCGATTTTGTTGATTCCTCTTTTCGTTTTTGTTGATTCCTCTTTTCGTTTCTGTTTTACAGTTTCTCGATTCCACTTTTGATGCCTGTAAAACATGCATTTGTTAGCAGTATAAGGTTATTCTTTTCGATTCCTCTTTTACTAAGATTTTTCGATTTTTCTATTAATTTAGCTTATTCTTTTCGATTTTTTGATTTCCAGATCTGATTTTTCAAAGTTCTTGGCAACCAAAATCGAAGAAGAAAATGGAAGAAGAAGGAGAAGCAAAATGGAAGATTTAGAGATTTTTCAAAGTAATTTAGGTTATTTTCAATTTTTCGATTTCTGGAATTGTAATTTGATGTTTATTTAGGTTAATTTAGCTTATTCTTTTCTGGAATTGTAATTTGATGTTTATTTCTGGGTTCATTTTTCTGGGTTTGTAAAATATTGCTCTTCGTTTTTCTCATAATTGTAAGTCCATTTTCAGATTTTGTTTGATGTTCGTTTTTTTGGGTTCGTTTTTCTCAGAATTGCTCTTCAATTTTTGAATTTTTTTTTTTATTTTTTAAGATGACTAAAGGGCTGCGGTTCTTGTATATGTCCGCAGCCCATGTTTTTTTTTTAATTTTCTAAAATGACTAAAGGGCTGCGGTTTTAATGTCCGCAGCCAATAACGTCTTCTCATTTGCTGCTACTCCAAGGGCTGCGAGACAAAACTGCAGCCAATACCCACTAAAAAACCGCAGCCCTTGGGGTTTTTTTCCACTAGTGGCAGTAGATGAATGCTGAAGAGGAATTAATGAAGAACAAGGGGAAGTGGCAGGAGTGTGAGAAGGGGCAGGAGGAGTGTTAGGAGCATCATAAAAATAAGGATGAGTGGTGGCAACAGGGAGATAAAATTGAAGGGGAGTAGAAGATGGTGAAAGATGATATGAAAAGTGATGCTCATGAAAGAGTACATTCATGAAACAAAGAGTGTCTTGGAAGCAGTATTGTAGACCTTATAGCCTTTTTGACCATAGGGATATCCAAGAAAAACACAAGGATTAGACCTACTTTGAAACTTATTTCTACCTGTTTGATGGTGGAAACAAAACAAAGACATCCAAATGCACGTAAATGGGAATTGGTAGGTGGAACACCATATAGTTCCTCATAAGGGGAAATATTATTAAGAGAGGATAAGGGCATCCTATTAATGACATATGTGGCGCATTGACCCCCTAATGTCATAGGAAGATTGGATTGAAACCGTAGAGCCCGTGCTACTTCAAGAAGGTGTTTATGTTTGCGTTCAACACGACCGTTTTGTTGTGGGGATTCCACACAACTCATTTGATGAAAATACGATTGTCATGACAAAATTGCAAAATGATACCCCCACAAAATGCCTTCGCATTGTCAGATCGAATAGACTTGACATTAGTATTAAATTGTGTAGCAACAAATTAAATAAAGTTTTGAAGCACAGCAACACAATCAAATTTAGCTTTTAAAAGAAAAGTCCAAGTAGCTCAAGTAAAGTCATCAACAATTGTGAGAAAGTAGTGACAACCAGTAAGACCAGAGGTATTATATGTAGGGGTGTTCACTACCGAGTACCCGACTAATCGGGTACCCGGAAAGCCGGGTACCCGGTTAGTCGGGTACCTTTTTTAAAGGCCCGTGTCGGGTACCCAATTAGCGGGTATCCGGATAAGACGGGTCGGGACATCGGGTAACTGATTATTATTTTTGATTATTTTTACATATTTAATTATAATTTTAAATATAAAATTATGGGCAGAAATTATGGAATCTTATATCATATGCACGGGAAGACCTCACCCATTTCACTTACAACAAAAAGCAGACCATAAAATACGAAATACAAATTAAAAAATCAAATAATCAATACAAATTACAAAATAACAAAACAAAATTAAAAAAACAAATTGGAAAGCTAAAGAGTGACTGAAGATGAATCAAGTAATCAACACTTGTGAATGCCTCTTCATTGTGTGGTCCTCTAAGTAATAAAGGCCATTAGAGTTTTTACCAAGAGGTAAATGCCTCTTCATTGTATGGTCCTCTAAGTAACAAAAATTAGAGTCAAATACAAGAGAGTATTTGTAATCATTGCATAATTTAGATGTAGATATCAAATTAAAATGTAGCTGAGGAATATAGAGTACTTTGGTGAGAGTGAGTCCATTAGTAAGGGTTATATCCCCTTGTTTAGAGACACTTAGAGTACTATACCATCAAGTATGGTAATGCAATGTGAGGAAGAAACTGCAGTAATATTGGTAAGGACACTAAGATCATTACACATATGATCAGTGGCCCCTGTGTCAATAATCCAGTGTGAATGTGATTGTTGAGAAGTAAAGAAGGAAATACCCGCTAGGTTGCATGTGGTATTAATGGATGCATCAACATCAATAGACTTATCAGCATCTTTCTTGTTAAGAAGATTCAAGAGATGATTGAATTGCGCTTGAGTAAGGCCTGTTTCTTTAACATCGGAAGAAGTTGAAGGATTGTCAGTATGGGCAGCAACAACAATTTTCTTGTTAGAGTGGCGCCTAGGATTTGAAGGATACCAATGTATTTTAAAGCACCTCTCAATGGAATGACCAGGAATTTGGCAATGGTCATAAAAATAAGAAGTATTACGTTTGTTACCAGAAATAGGCCTTTCTTGTGTAGTATGATTAGTATATTTATGATAAAATCTCTTCCTATCAACAACAAACCATAGAGTCTGTAGGAGTAATGGTGAGTTTACAGACTTCTTTGTGTCTCTCTTCTTGTTGTAAGAGGCGATAAACAACAAAAGCATTAGGCAAGTCATCCATCATCAAAATATTTGAGCGTACTTGATTGTATTTAGGATCAACTTTCATTAGAAATTGCATAATACAATATTCTAGCTGAAGTTTAAGTACTCATTTAGTTAAATTGTAAGAACATCCATCACATGTGCAGGTAGGAATTAGACTAAAATTATCTAATTCATCCCAAAGAGATTTTGCTTTAGTAAAGTAATCAGCAATTGTAATACCAGAAATTTGACTCAAGGTAGCAACTTCCTCATGTAGACTAGGGGTGAAAGTTCGGTCTACGGTTTGGATTTTCATCGAAACCAATTCGAACCATATTTTATTCGGTCTCCATATTTTCAGACCAACACCAAACCAAATTAGTTTCTAGACCGAACCGCTTTTTTTATTTGTAGACCAAACCAAACCGCCCAGACTTCCTAGGTCAAAATTTTCTTTTGTAGCCGAATAACGATTCAAACTACAATTACAATAATTAAAACAATAGCAAATCATACAAGATTGATAATAATAGACATAATGTCTAACAAAGTCATTCAAAATAACTAATCTTGCAAAATACTAAACAAGTGTGAGAGTGGGGCGACGGTTGTACATGTATTATTAAGGGTTAGGGTTTTCAATTTTTTAGGTTTAGAATGTATTGGGTCTGGACTAATACACTAAGGTTAGTGGGGCAGTGGGCTATTTGTAATTTCTTAAATATTTCGGTTTGCGGTCTAGAAATTCGATTTGCAGTTTTGTTAATTTCAAACCTAATCCAAACCTTAATATTTCGGTTTTTGAATTTTCAAACCTAATCCAAACAAATTTTAAAAATCACCAAACCATATTTATTATTCGGTTTGGTCTAATTCGTTTGCGGTTTTAATCCGAATAAGTTTCACCCCTAATGTAGACCATAAAGTTGAGAGCAAAAGGATTGACCAAACCTATCTTCAAGATCCTTCCAGATCTCAGTAGCAGTGCAGTTTGTAGTACATGATGCTTTTGGCAAGATTACGGTCAAGTGAAGCATTGAGCTAACCAATAACCATGTTGTTGCAACGTTCCCAAGCCTTTTGCATTACAAAATTGTTTGAAGGTTTTGGGAAGAGTATTATAGATGAAACTCATTTTGTTCTTGGCTGTGAGTCTAATAATGACGGAATGCTTCCATTCTCCATAATCAGATCCATCAAGTAAATTGGAGACGAGCTTAGTACTAGCATGGTCCGAAGGATGCAAATAGTAGATACTAGCTGGATCTTGCGCAGGATAAACAATGGGAATAGAATGGGAAGCAAAACAATTATCAAATGAAATGGAAGCCATGAATGAGGGAACTCAGAAGATCAGAAAAAAAAAAAAAAAAAAAAAAAAAAAAGGCAAGAATTTAGGGGTTGAATTAAAGAATTAGAGATGGCTCTGATACCATGACAGAATATTGAGACAAAGGAATTTGAATAAGAAGATTAATCTTGCATTGCCATTGATTAAATGAAGAGAAGTATATATACAGAGAAGGAGAATGCTAGAAAATATGCTAATAACAGAAAGCTAATAACTAGGCCTTAATAACAAACTAATAAATGAAAAATATTTACAAAACAGAATGTACTAACAACCTACTGACGTTTCTAACAAACTAATATTCTAGAAGATGATAATGTTGAATATTGAGTATGTTATCACTTCTCCACCCTTTAAAACTATTATCACTCCTTTCTTTACCATGACCCTTCAAACACAACTATAATGGAGCACAATTGGTAGTTAGGGGCTTAGTTGGAGAAGATGTGATATTAATTGAGCATAGTTAGTGGTACTGTGGCACACCACCTAGAAAAGGGAGATTGTTTGTAGGCATAGGGAGGTAAGGTTCTGTCATTGCCTAAGATCAAGGAAGGTTCTTGGCCTGGTGATGGTGGCGGTGAAATAGGGCCCTATGGGGGTGGTTGGTGGCTGTAGGAAGTTGTCCTATGCACGCAAACTAAGATTATAGTTTACCCTATTACATTTTCCTAAATATAGTAAGTGGCAATTAGAGGTCGATCCCACGGATATTGTGATTCCTAGTTTTTAAAAAACTTCTAAATTACTTATTTTAATAAAAAAAATATGCAAATTAAAAGACAGGGGAAATGAGTTTTGATTACACTAATATGAACTTAAAAATTAAGTAAGCTTAATATAGGAAAATAAAATATGGCACGTAAATTAGGGAGTAAATCAATATGAGAAAGTAGTAGTAACATGTATTTTAGTCATTGGCAAGATTATTTTTAGTCGTGGATTAATTACAACTTTTATATGAATAGGTGATTGTAGGACTTATAGCACCCTCGTAAATTCCATGACAACCATTTTATGTTACCTTACTATTTGTACTCAATATAGTAAAGCCCTAGTGTACATTAATCCGATTTTAATAATGATATGATTGCTTTAATTTCAGGAAGACTTCACCAACCATTAAATATAATTAAAAAGATACCCTATAACCCAACTAAGTTTAATATTATGTAAATTGAAATAATAAAACTTGATACAATTATTATTATTATTAGGTATTTCTTGATAAAACTAACTAAACAAACTTTAATTACTTTTAAAGGATCAATTACCATCTACAACTTTGAATATTAGCCATTTGAGAATAAACAATTTTGAAGGGTTTTTTTTTTATTTTATTATTATTATTATGATTTTTTTTTTGTTGTAAAAAACATCCTTCAAATTATCAAACGCAACATTGATACATCCTATTCACCGAATGACCAGCTAGATGAGCAACGACCATGCTAAATGACCTTTGACTTTCAATTAAGACTAAGCGACAAAAACTAAAGTAAAGTAAAATGACAATGTTTTTTACTTTTCTTCGGTTCTTGTCGCTTATTCCTTAAAAGCTCTTAATTTAATTAATAATAAAATTTATGTACAAACTAAAGGTCAGATAAAATTAACGACTTTGCAAGAAATATTTTTGCTAGTTGGCTTCAACAAGCTATGATAAAATTACACATTTTTATACGTTGTTAATACATAATTTGAGGGGCTTTTTCTTTATCAAATTCTCTTTGAGACATTCTTTTTTATTTTATAAAATAATCAAATAATTAAATTTGTTCGGTTTTCTGTATTAAATAAATAAAACTAAAACAAAGTCTTATATGTCAAATATATAATTAGTGTATCAATTATGAATTAAACATAAAATGAAAAATAACGTGTATTTGTTTTTAATTTTAGCTTAAATTTAAAAAGTTGGCCTGAGAACTGAAAACATATACTCCTTGTTATTATTATTTTTGTTGAAAAATTTAAGTATATCAATTTAAAAAAATATTTTCACTAAAGTTGAAAGTTATATAACACCTTTTTGATTTTTTTTTTTGCAAAGTAAATTTTATAAAATGTCAGAAAAAAGCCGAAGCTTTACATCCTAGGGTCAAAAGACATAGGCACCACAACAAACCGAAGCACCAAAGGGCCAAATCAAGCCCGTCATCATCCGCTACGATGGAAATGGCACCTCAAAAGTTATAGCTATTATCTAGCCTATACAAATGATATTTAGCCTATATAACACCTCTTTGTAATAATAAAAACCTCAAGCCATCTTTATGAAATGGAACAATCCCCAACAACAGCGTCTAACTTTACTCATTTTCATTTAAACAGCTGCGAACTTCGTTTATCCTCAACAACAGCCATCAAATTACCAAAAGTGACCTCGAAACAGCCAACTTGCCCCAGCTCCACTAAATGACCGGTTTTTACCCTTTTCTTACCTTTGACCTAAGCTTATGACCGTTGACCAAAATTAAAAAAAAAAAAAAAACCTTGTAACTATAGTTAAACCCCTAACCCAACCCCCAACTACCTTCAACTTTTTTACTGATTTACCACCCAAAACCTTCCAAAAGTCGCAATAACTTCCTTCATCCTGCAACTGTTCACTGTCAACAACCTCCATTGAAGGTAACATGTTCTTTCATTCTCTTTTCTTTATGTTTTGGTGTTTGCTTATCAATTTACGTGAATTGTCTTGTTTCAAAAGCTTCGTACTTTAGGGTTTTTTTTTTGCTTGAATTTTGCTGTTGCTTGAATTTTTTTTTCTATATATTCAGATGTATAACTGTGTGAAGCTAAGGGTTTTTTATGGTGGTCAATTTGTTAATGAACAAAATGAGGTCCTTTATGTTAATGGTTCTGTTCATGAAGGTATTGAAATTGGGATAGGTGATTTTAGGGTTAAAAATTGTTATGCAGAGGTTAGAAAGTCGTTGAATTATAAGGGTTCCTTTCAATTATGGTTTAAGGAGAAAGGTATGAAGTTAGATAAGGGTAGGAAAAGGCTTAAGGACAATGATGATGTATTTGAAGCTTTTAAAAGTACTGATGCCAAAGGATTTGTAGATTTGTATGTAGTGGGAGGGAATCCTGGGAAGGGGACCACATCAAATACAGCAAATGTGGTGGAGCCTAATGTTGGGAAGGGGACCTCATTAGATTCTTCTAGGAGACCACAAAAAGAACCTGATATTGAGGTACTAGATGTACTTAACATCAAACCAATTGCTGTTGACTACTCACAATCACCTCTTCATAAACCTGGTTCTAAGAGACCAAAGACAAGTTCTCAAAAACCACCTCCACCACCATCAAGAAGACAGAAGCTTCCTGTGAAAAGGAAGGCAGCTGTAGCCTCCAATTCAGCCACCCCTAAGAAAAAACAAACACCTCCTCCTCCACCACCACCACCTCCCCAAACCTCTGTGACTCCAAGAAGAAAACACTCAGCAAGAAGAGGACCTTCTCCAAGAAAGAATGTAATACTACCTCCATCTCAAACACCATCTCAACCCCAACCTGCACAAGTAGATCCAGTAGATCCAGTAGATCCACATATTCCACCTTCACAAGTAGATCCACCAATTCAACAAGTAGATCCACCAACACTCAGTGAGAGGGCTAAGACAACCACAAGTAATAAGGGAAAAGGTAAGGTATCTGGTTCTGGGGCTAAGAGAGCCCTATTCACTGATGAGGATGAGTTAAATTATGAAGAGCAGCCCCATTCAGACCTAGATCTTGAGGATGATGACTTTGAGGGTGATGTTGGTGATGATTTGTTCACTGAGAGTGTAGGAGAGACTGTCCTTGAGGAAGTGAACAGGACATTTGAGGCAACAAATAATGAAAATGATGGTTCAAACATACCTGAACCTGCTGATGTGAATGAAGATGAACATGAAGATGATTTGGAGTCAGATGACTTAGAGGAAGGTTCAGATAAGTATCCTCTTTTTAATCCTGATACTGATTTTTCTAGGAAAATTAAACTAAGAGCTGGTTTAGTTTTTCCTAACATGATTATCAAAATCTCGATTCTGATCAACGATTCTACGATCTTACGATCCAAAATTAGGCGACCGATCCGGATCGTAGGTAGGATCTTAAATTGGTAGAATCGTACGATCCTACTTAGCTCTAGGATTTGTGTGGTAGGATCATAACACGATTCTACGACCCTACGATCTTACGATCCGATCCTACAAGGGTAGTTTCAATCGTATAAAAATTTTATATAATCCAGATTTTACTTATGTGTATATATGTATATATTTAAACAATTATATCAATATAACTAAAATTCAAGTTTTTCTTAATTCGCATTTAAAAAATGATTATGAAAGGTATCTTTTACAAAACTTAATAGTTGAAGTCCAATAAGTGTTAATTTAAACCTTAAAACATAAAAAGAGAACAAATACAATTGAAAATTAGTTATCTAAACCATATTAATGCATATTTGTAGGATCACACGATCCTATGATCCGATTTTACCGATTTCGATCCTACCTCCTCAACGATCCTACGTAGAATCCCGATTCTAACAACATTGTTTCCTAATGTCAAGATTTTAAGGCTTGCTGTACAGCAACATGCCATTGAAAACAAGTATGCTTTTTATTCTCTTCACAACTATGCAAAGAGATTTGATGCTTTTTGTGTAGATAGGTGTGATAAGTGTTCTTGGAATAAGGTTAGAGGAAAAAGAGTGAAGTGTACTTGTGACAAGTTGAATTGTACATTTTATTTACATGCTAGTAAGTTGAGGGGAGAGGAAAGCATGCAGCTTAAGACTTGTAGGTTAGAGGATCAATGCTGGAATAAACATCAAACTAGAAAGCTTACTTCTAAGTTTTTAGCTGAAAGGTATTTAGAGGTTTGGAGGAGATATCCTGAATGGGATTTAGTGAAGGGTTTACAGCACAAAGTCAAGGAAGACTTTGGAATAGTTGTTGGGTATAAAAAATGTTGGTATGCTAGGGCAAGAGCTAAGGTTATGTTGTATGGAGATGGTGCTGATCAATATAAGAGAGTTTATGACTATGCTCATGCTGTGAGGAAGCACAATCCAGGTAGTACAACACTGGTAAAGGTATTACCAGGGATTGAAAGGCCCATATTTCAAAGCATGTTCATTTGTTTAAAGCCTGTACTTGATGGCTTTATGGCTGGATGTAGGCCCATTATTGGTATGGATGGCTGTCACTTGATAGGTGCATATCCTGGTATATGCCTTACAGTAGTTGGAAAGGATGGGAACAATAATATATACCCATTAGCATGGGCAGTTGTGGATGTGGAGAACTTTCAAACATGGTCATGGTTTTTGACAAATCTTAAGGAATGTTTGGGCACACCTGATGGAAAAGGCTACACATTTATGTCTGATAGACAAAAGGTAATTCTACCTCATGTTAATTTTTTTTTTGTTTTTTACTTGAAAGCATTCACTCAATCATGTATATTATTTGTGTTTCATAGGGGCTTATAAGGGCACTGGAGGAGATTGTACCTGAGGCAAACACAAGGTACTGTTGGAGACATTTATGGGGGAATTTCAAACAGAGATGGTCAGGTGAAGCCTACAAGTTTGTGCTGTGGGCAGCTGCTAAAGCAACAACAGAGGTATGTTCTTTGATTTGCTTTGCTGTGGATGTATTTTTACTCAGTTATTCACTCAGTCATGTATTTTTACTTTGCTCCCAGACAAGACTCAAGGAGAAAATGCTTGAGTTGAAGGATTTGAGTGCAGAGGCTTATGATTATATGGCTTCAATACCACCAAGTGCATGGAGTAGGCATGCATTTGATGTTGATTGTAAGTCAAACATGTTATTGGATAATATGTGTGAGTCTTTCAATGCTGTTTTGAAACCATGTAGAGACAAGGCTGTGTTAACACAAATGGAGTAGATTAGGAGATATATTATGCAAAGGCATTATAAGAAAAGGGAAGGGCTAAATACTATAGAGGGTATCTTGCCATATGTTAAAAAACAATTTCAATTGTCAGCTGAGGTGTATAAAACTTGTATAGTTAGAGTTGCTAGTAGTACTTTGTTTGAGGTAGATTTTAAGGAACAAACTTGTTTAGTTGATTTGAGTGAGAGAAGTTGTAGTTGTTTTAGGTGGCAATTGACAGGTATTCCTTGCCACCATGCATATGCTACAATAATGAACAGCATGCAACTGTGAAGAGTTCATTCATGAATACTACAGCAAGGCCCATTATGCAAAGACTTATGCTCCAGTTATCATGCCAATGCCTGGAGCTTCTGATTGGGAGAAGACCCCACACAACCAGCCAGACCCTCCACCATACAAAAAGCTGCCAGGAAGGCCATCTAAGAAGAAGAGGAGATTGGAGCCAGATGAGAAGGGCAAGGGAAAGAAGCAAAGGGGGAATGCAACAGAACAAGCTGGTAGAGAAATTGGCAAGAAAAATAGATGCCCGTTTTGCAAGCAACCAGGGACACAACAAAAGAAAGTGTACAAGCACACAACTAGCACCAACAGAGCCAAGGAAGAAGCGAGGAAGACCTCCTCTGAACGATGACTAGTCTGTGAAGTTGAGGGAAAAGAGGGATAAACAAAAGGAAGGAGAAGCAGCAGTTTTAGCAGCATCACAAGCATCCACTTTGACACAAGCATCTCAATCATCAACCATTTTAGAAACTAATGAATATCCTGATAGTCCTACTCCAGTTTGTGTTTAAATTGATGAATAGTAGTGTATTTTAGAAACTTTTCAATTATATGTATTTTACAAGGTACTATATATTGTTAGAACTAACTGTCCATTTTGCAAACATTTTAGACTGTTAATTATTTGTAAAAGGAGGCACAATTTTTTAAAGACAAGTTGTTAATTGCTTTCATTAACTTCCAAAATATTTTACATATTCATCAGATCATCATCAATTGTCCTCATCAATAAGACAAAAAAATTATATCATCATCAATTTTCCAAAAAAAATATTCCCACATACTTACATCCAATATTGTTAGATAACTAATTACCTAATATAGCATGATGTTCTATAATAAAGCAAAAGGAGCATCATGCTAAACCTAGAACATACATCAACAACATTCACATAAAATAACTAGCAACCCAAGACAATGCAATCACCCCCAATGCTGTGTTGATGGCCAGACCAAATTTCCAGACACGCTTAGGTTGAACCATCTTCATCATCACCTTATCAGTATTAGCCTTCCTAACCTTCTCATTGGCAAGCTCGAGCTTCCTCTTCAAACCTTCAACTTCTCTCTGCAAACTTGTTTTTTCTTCAATCAGCTGCAGGATCACTTCCCTTTGCCAATCAGTCATTTCTTTGTCCACCCATCTGAAAAAATTACAACTTCTGATGTTGGCATGGGCATCATAATCAGGGCATGCAACAAATGTTCTTCCCGGATTTTGTTGGGTCCAACCCCTTTGAACATAGGCATCATACCCACAATAGCATTCCATGGGTAATTGATTGTTGATGGCTAAATTCGACATCTACAACAAAAAAAAACCCTAATTTGAGAAACAAAAGTAACAGAAAACAACTACCAACTTTGAAAAAAAAAAAAACCTTGAATTAAAGTTAAAGTAAGCATAATTTTGGAAGTTTGGAAGAAATTACCTGAAATAAATGTTGTCTTGAAGAGGGAAGAGCAATGTTTAATGAAGAAGAAAAGAGGAAGTGAGGCGTGGAAGAAAAGGAAAAGTGAAGGGGGTTTAAAAAGAGAGAAAACTTTAATGGGTAGTTGGGGGTTGGGTTAATTTTTTTAACCAGGGTTGACTCAAGGGTATTTGGTTGGTCAAATCTTAGGTCAAAGGTAAGAAAAGGGTAAAAACCGGTCATTTAGTGGAGCTGGGGCAAGTTGGCTGTTTCGAGGTCACTTTTCGTAATTTGATGGCTGTTGTTGAGGATAAACGAAGTTCGCGGCTGTTTAAATGAAAATGAGTAAAGTTGGAGGCTGTTGTTGGGGATTGTTCCTTATGAAATTAAGTTAAAGCTCAGGCCACCTATGTGTAAAATTTACTCTACAAATAAATAGAAATTTCTTTTTCTACACATTTTAAATTTATGCAGTTTAAATGTTTTCTTTTTACTCACTGTTTTTCAAAGTACATGTCAATTCTTTTTTAATTGCTAATACCTCTTATTACGTATGAATAAAGTCCTCTAATATTAAAGTTCTCTAATATTTCTTGTTGTACATAATACATATAATTAAAGCTATAAATAGTTATTAATAATAAATTGTGTTAAGTCCCTTCTCTCTCTAGGGTTAGGGTTTTCTCTACTTTTACGCTATTGTGCTTCTCCTTCTAGGAGCTTTTCCGGTAACTTTTCCAGCTGATTTCTTTTCTTTCTCGCCTTTCTTCTCTTTCTCTATCTCCCCCTTTTCTTTCTCTTTCTCTGTCTCCTTTCTCTACGATGGAACCTAATACAGACAGGGTTCCTGATAAACATATTTGTACGAATCTGACGGTTATAGTCTCAAACTCACATATTTATGGGTCTGACCCATCTGAGGCTGTGGCGAATGATGATAATAGTGCTCCTGAAGATAAAACGGAGGATGGGTCTATCAAAAATGACCTAGTAACTGAAGATGATAGGGTTGATACTGAAGATGTATGCGAGTGGGTCGATGTGGGGAATGATGAAAAAGAAGATGGAATATCTCTTGGGTTAATAGGTAAATTATGGTCGGAACGTGCCTTGAACCCTAATGCCTTCATGACAACAATTAAAAATGTTTGGGTGACACAACATGGAGTTGATATTGGTATGATTGGGAGAAACCTTTATCTATTCCAGTTCTATCATTGGTGTGACAAGGAGAAGGTTTTGAAGGGTCAACCATGGCATTTTGATAGGGTGGCTACTCTCTTAACTAACATGAATACAGCACAAAAGCCATCCGACTTGCCATTCTACGATCTTCCGATTTAGGTAAGAATCTATAACATTCCTTTTAGGGGGAGGTGTAATGAATATAATGTTAGGGTTTTGGGAGACAAAATAGGGGCTTTCTTGGAGATGGACAAATCTGACTTGCTTGGAATGGAGAAATCCATAAGGGTTAGGGTTTGTCTTGACGTGCGTAACCCTTTGAACAAACAAATCACCTTAAAACTTAGGGGAGGGGAATCATGTATATGCCCGATTAAATACGAAAAGCTCCCTCTTATTTGCTTTTATTGTGGTAGAGTAGGGCATGGTACAGACGAATGTAAGGAGGTTTTTGGACACAATTTGCCTGTTAAAAATTATAGTTCGTGGTTAAAGGCTTCTCCTTGGAAGCCTATGAAATCTGAAAAAACCGTTATGGAGGAAGGTGATATTAAGGATTGTAGTAGGAAACTTTTCTTCCCCAAGAAGTTATCCTCAAAAAAAAAAACCACAGAGGGACCCGCAAATATTATTAATGTAACTACCCTTCTTGATAAAGTTGCATTGGATAATGATGATGATATGAATAGAGTGGGTATTTGTTTTTCGAGTGGTGACATGTCTGACAGGCGACATGAGGCTCCAATCCCAAAGGGGGACAATGTTCAACAAAGTACTGTTCATGTTGGGAGGGACAAAAATTTTACTGATTTTGAGGAGAATACTCTATCTCAACATGCGCCTTTTGCAAATTCTAATGAATATTCTTTTGATGATCCCACAAACAATAAAAACATAGCTGTTGCTGTACCTTCTTCTTTAACAGGGAGGCGTGTTCAAAAATGGAAGAAACTTGCTAGGGAGCGAATTACACAGACATTTGATTCTCCCTATTTTCCACCTGTGGGGGAAAAGAGATTAAAGGTGCAAGATGAGATTCTGGAACAATGCACACAAGACAATGAAAGGGGTAATTTTAAAAAGAGGATTGTTCCCATGGAGGTGGATTCAGATTTATCACACAATGCTGAAAACGTGGCGAGCCCCACGAGATGGGCTCTCGGTTCTCAATGAAAGTTATTATTTTCTGGAATTGTCGAGGGTTAGGGAGCCCCTCGTCAATGAACGCACTTTTTTCTTTGGTGCGTAAATACTCCCCTGAGATCCTCTTTCTCAGTGAAACGAAGAGCAATAAAGTGGAGATACGTAGTGCTCAAGATAAGCTGAGGTTTTATCATAGTATGTGTGTTGAAGCTACTTGAAGAGCTGGTGGCCTTTCTTTGTTCTGGATGTCAGATGCTGATGTGAACATTAATGTGATGAATGATCATATTATAGACTTTCAGGTCAATGAAGATGGTTTCCGAAGCTGGAGGATGTCGGGTATTTATGGGTGGTCAGAAACCAACCAGAAGTTTAGGACTTGGGAGCTTATTAATCAGGTGGGCATAAACAATAATCAGCCATGGGTTTTAGGAGGTGACTTCAATGAAATCCTCCTGGATTCGGACAAAAGGGGTGGTATGGCAGGTGATTTTAACAGTATGTGTGCCTTTCAAGATTGTCTGAACGTAAATGGTCTTAGGGACATGGATACTATTGGGAATCATTTCACTTGGAGTAATAGGAGAACTGAGGGATACATTGAGGAAAAGCTGGACAGGTGTGTATGTAATGAAGCTTGGCGTGCTTTATTCCCTATGGCTACTGTTGAAAATATTACTTGGGATGGGTCCGATCATAGTCTCATTATGCTTTGCTTTCGAGGAGATTTTGAGGTTAATAGGCATGACAGAATGGAGGATCTCAGACCTTTTCGCTTCGAAGCGAGATGGATCCAACACGATAGTTTCGATGAGAATATTAGAGACATTTGGGGCACGTCGAGGGAGAGCCATAGATATGAATGGTGTAAGGTGGTGGAGGACTGTGGAGCTCGGCTTAAACGCTGGAATAAGAAAGTCTACATGGAATCACAAAATAGGCTGGGTTGGCTCATGAAATGCCTCAAAGTTGTTCGTAAAATGCATCCTACCCCATCTGTGATTGAGGAATGCTGTAGAGTTGAGCAGGATATTCGCATGTTAAGAAAGCAACAAGAGACGGCGACTTGGCAACGTTGTCATCCGTTCGTGCTTCATGATGGAGATAGAAATACTGCTTATTTTCATTCCAAGGTCTCCAACAGAAGAAAGAGGAATAAGCTGAAGGGTCTTGAGGATATCAATGGAGTTCTTCAAAAGAGCCAAGAAGGTATGAAACAGGTGGTTACTGAATATTTCTCCAACCTTTTTGAGATGTCTAGACCAGATATTTCCATTGACTACGTTGACTTCATCAATAAGAGGGTCACTGATGATATGGTTGTGGAGTTGGTTCGCCCATATGCTCGGAGTGAGATCGAGGCGGCCCTTTCGGAGATGCATCCCTGTAAGTCTCCTAGTCCATATGGGCTTCCTGCTCTGTTTTGTAAAAAATACTGGGATAATCTTGTGGGTGATGATATTTGTGATGTATTTCTGGATTTTCTGAATAATGGGCGGATGCTAACTGATATTAATTATACTCATGTAGCGCTTACTCCCAAGAAAAAGAATCCAACGAAGATGACTGACCTCAGACCTACTGGTTTGTGCAACGTTTCTTACAAACTCATATCGAAAGTACTTGCTAATAGACTGATGGTTTTTCTTCCCTCCATTATTGATGAGAACCAAAGCGCTTTTGTGCCGGGACGTTTAATCACTGATAATGTGCTCTTATCTTCTGAGGTTTTCCACTATATGAGCAATAATCATGCGAAGAAGAGAGGTTATATGGCTCTTAAGCTTGATATGAGCAAGGCGTACGATCGTATGGAGTGGGATTATTTGGCATGTGTTATGATTAATATGGGCTTCCTGCTTTATGGATTGATCGAGTGATGCAGTGTGTTACATCGGTCAAATACTCTTTTCTGATAAATGGGGAGGTTTCAAACGTGATTGTTCCTAGGAGGGGTCTTCATCAGGGTGATCCATTATTGCCGTATCTTTTTCTCCTGTGTGCTGAGGGTCTGGGGGCTTTAATTAAGAAGGCTTTTTCTGAAAATCTTTTTGAGAGGTCCAAGAAGGAATTTTTCAGGCATAAAGGATCACATTTGGAAGAAACTTCAAGATTGGAAGGAGAGGTTGTTATCAAAAGCGGGTAAGGAGATTCTCATTAAGGCAGTGGCCCAATCAATCCCCACCTATGCGATGAGCTGCTTCAAATTGCCAATTTCCTTATATGATGATGTGGAGAGGATTATTAGGAACTTTTTGTGGGGAACCTCTAGCTCTAATCGCTTTAAATGGGCAGGTAGCGACAAAAAAATACGCCCGCAAACACGGGCGGACATTTGAATATTTTTGCCCGCGGGTAGATTTTGTAGCAAATACCCGGTCTGCTACCCGCCCATGAACCCCTCTACATTCAGAGTGCTCTAATAGAAGCTATAGAGCTGATAAATGTGTGTTTCGTTGTAAGTTTATTTCCAGTATTCAATTCCTCTCTTCCTTAAAGAAGTATTCCTTTTTTTAATGTTTTATTTAAGGATATTAATGGGTCGGACTCGGCTCGGATCATACATATTCCGACTTTTCTCTGGATAATAGTTGGACTTTTTTCAGTGTACCTCCACTCAGAGTCGGATTATGCATACTCTAAGGTTGCCTCGACTCGGACTCTTGGACCTCCAACGGAATCGGATGTGGGGTCGGATTATTATCGAGCTTTATCTTTGTGATATTGTACTAATGATTTTAAAGCATACAAAGTTAACAAAATATATTTTTAAAATACAGTTTAACAAAAAAAATATGTACTTTGAATTCAAATTTAACAAGAAAAATATTCCTAATACTACAATTTAACAAAATTTTATCGCACTTTGATTTGATGTACTTTATTTCTTGATCTGATTTGTCATATTTGATTGATTAGTCTAAATAAAAATACCAAGTAGTTTTTCAAAATCGAAAATTATAATTAGTATGAGAGAGAGTTTGAATTAGTCAGGTTTACAGTTTTAAAGGATACAAAATTTTGGGATAAAAGTCAAATTCAAATTCAGATTTCCTTTAGGGTTGAAGTCGGGTCGAAGTGTCGGATTTTTAAAAAGGTCCAACTCCGGTCTGTCTCTAACTTGGACTCGGATCGTAAAGTCGGGAGTCTGAGTTGGATAGCTTTTTCCTCGGACTCGAATCGGATTATGTTCCTCGGATCGAGTCGGACTAGGGTCGGATTCAGACTGAATTTTCATCCCTAGTTTTAGTTGTAGTTTTTATAAAGAATCTTTTTATTTATATCACAAATTTTAGACAACTTATTTATCCTCATTTTAAAATTTATTTTTATGGTAGGATACACTGGGTACAATAATGATGATAACTATTCTCATTTTTAATATTTTAATAATGTGTTTGGTCTCCACATCTACTAACTTCATTTTAACGTTTTCATATTCCTTATATTCCACACATGTTTCCCATTACTATAAAAACATTTTTTATTATTTGTAGTTCTCATATTTTTTCACTAACTTTTTTGATATTTTTTTAATGTTTTTGGTCCTCATTTTTTTTCCATTAATTTTATTATTCAATAAAATAATAAGTTTACTATCTAAAATTTCTATTTTTAATTCACATAAATATTTTTTAGAATTTCGCTAAGAAAGGGAGAAAGTATACACAGGGCCGGCCCTAGATGTGTTAGGGCCCAGGAAAAATAGCATATTAAGGCTCTTTTTCATTGCAATTTATCACCTATATAGACTCTTTTATAACTATTAATTTTGCTTTTTTGATAACGGGCCCTGGGCGACGGCCCCTCTTGCCCACCCCTAGGGCCGGCCCCGAGTATACAATTAGAAAGCAATCTGCAATGACAATATCATGTCTTGACATATATTACTTGCCATTGCCATAACTATAAGTAAACAAACGCATATTATTTTAGGCTTTATTCATGGACTAATTTATCTTTGCCGACACATCCCTGATGCTGGGTTGATTATGACACGCTTCATTTTGTTGTATCGTCATTTTAAAAATTCATCTTACGTGTGATTATCTTTTAAGTAAATCTTTACTCTACCTTTTTTTTCTTTAATTTTCAATTGTGATTTCATTAAATCATCTAACTCAACATTGTTCAACATATAATGCAACATTTATGAATTTTTGTAAGTGTTTTAGGCACAAATTCAAATTATTTAGCGATTAATTTCTAGTTAATTTCAGAAAAATTAAATCAAATTTGATCAAATCACTCTAAAAGTGCGACTTTGACATTAACCTTTTATATAAAACTTTAAATTTTTTTATTAAACATTTACTATTCATATTCATATTAATTTATACATATAATTGATGTTATTAATTTTTTAGGTGCAATTAGGTCAAAAATATGTAGAGTCGTAAAGAAATTTGTGATTGTGGAATTTTTTTTTGCTTTGATGATTTTTTTCCAAAGATACACCTGGATTATTGAGGACACGTAAACTCTATAATTGGCTATAATTGGCTAATGATGGCCACAAGGCGGGTTATTCGAAACCAATCCGGTCGTATAGCACCGAATAATCGTTCCAAAATCTGAACTGTTTGCAATAGGTTCCAAACCATGAATTGTTAAAGTTCCAAATAAATTCTGACTTATGCGCAGAACCGTTGGTAGAAACTGACCTACAAAACTGCTAATCAGGTCCAAAAAATTGATGGGCCTGGTGAATCGTTAAAATGGTAAATTAAATGTTAAATTGTGAATTAAATGTTAAAAATTAATGAATTAAACGGTGAATTAAATGTTAAAATGGGGAATTAAATGTTAAAATGGTGAATTAAACAAAAATTAGATGCTACCATGTGGAAAAAACTTACACAATGATGACTTTAACGGAATTTAACAAGAATTTAACGGAAAATGCTACGGCCATTAGTTTGTGCATAAATTGGATGCTACCATGTGGAATTTTCTTAAAAGAGTGCTACCACTGGTATTTCATGTAAACTTAATGCTACCATGTGAAATTTTCCTTTTTTTAATTATGTCTTATACACTACTATTCCATTATTATCATGTCTTCATTTTTGAAAAAAAAATCTAAAAAGTTAGTAAAGTGGCAAATCATTTGGAGGTGTAGCTCTAAAAAAGGCCACTTTTTCTTTGACGGTATACACACCTTTGGTTAGTAATTATAAAAATGAGTTAGATCATCAAGGGTACGACCAAGAAGTTTACGATTTTGCAAATGAAGTAGAAGAAGCAATAGAAATTGAAGAAGAGGGAGAACAAGAATAGGGATCATCGACCGGCCTATTAGGGTAATTGGATCTTGATAGTCATCAGCGAGCTCACAAGGAGTACAACAACCACAACAAGCTCATGGTAAACGTGTCAATTTCTAAAATGTCGGTTAGTTTCATATTTTTATTACTCAAATATTATTGTGGTATTTGAGTATATCTTTATGTTTTCATGTAGAAAAAAAGAACCAGTAAGACAACCTTTTCTGGGAATGTCACCATATTTCAGTACTAGAATCTTTTCACATGTGTGGTCATATATTCAAAAGAAACCAACTGAACAACACAATTAGGTAGGTAGACAATGCAAATGTCTGACGAAGGTGTGCCTTTTAAATATAATCATAATGAAATAATCAATGAATTTCTAAATATGCAATTAGTGAAGAAATGTCATTTACCGTGGTGAAAGCTAGTCTTATGAGTATTTCAATAAAAACGCTGCACAATTAAATTAATTATATGAACAAAAAATGTAATGAATATCCTTTGATTTTCCAAATTGAGTACAAAGACTCGTCCATATTTTCCAACCATCACTCTTCTAAAATGTTTTCCGTTCTGCATGGGTCACTTTAATAATCTATTTAGAGGAATACACATGGGAGAGCTAATTCCAAAACCACTTTTGATCTAAAACATTGGAATCGTCAAAGGTAAAGTATGCATACCCCATGATGACTCTTATTAGGTTTCTGCCACATAAATCAAATTACCCCTATTGGGTAACTCATCCAAATTCTCCTTATAAGGAGTATCCTTTCCACAAATTTCTTAGGTATCCTATTTCACACATATCCGTAAAAAAAGTATCCTTTCCACAAATCTATTAGATATCCTATTTCACAACATCATCACTATATTCAAAAGTTTTGCAAGAATAAAAATTGATAAATAAAATTACAATAAAAACTATATAAAAAATTTGGATTCCTTCAAAAACAAAGAAAAATAATAACCTCCTTATTTTTACATGGCCGAATGGAAGAGGGAATTTTTCTTATATTTTTGTTCTTTTTTTTTTTGTCCTACAACTGGGATTTGGCATGATGAAAGTTTAAGGTAGGTAGTAATTATATTTATCAAGGTAGATAATAATGTGCATTATTCACCTTTTTAAATACATCAAGCAAATGAGAGAAATGAGAAGAAGAATTCAGAAATTAGGTGTGTTCAATTCATCACCAGAGACCCCTATTTATACTAATAGAGTATACTCTAAGGGTCATGGCTCAACAACCACTTTAATGATCAAACTAGGTATTTACCCGTGCTATGCATGTGATTATAAAACTATTTTATAAAAAATACATAATATTAATTCAAACATTGGTTAAATTAATACAAATATTATTTTGAACAATTATATCTATACAATTTTAACATAACAAAAAAAATATCAACTAATTATAATACAAAACATCTTCAATTTATGTTAAGATTATCAAATAACCTAATATTGATATTTTAATCAAAAATTTTTACTAACACTTAAAAAGGAGTAATACTTAAATTAAAAACTATTCATCTGCTTACTAAACTTGATTATCATCATAATAACATATATATTTGGTTATTAGACATTCATAACCACACAACATATCAATATGAAAATAAAATAAACATCATCATTATCAATATCTTCTTTCTCTTTGTTTCCATTTCATATTCAATCAACTTTTCAAAATTTGATCTCATCAACTGATAAACCTTGTTCCATCTCACATCTACACGCATAAAATTTTTGAGATAAAATTGCATATTTACATAGTAATAAAACAAAAACTCATATCTTTCTCCTGTTTTATCTCAATTTTCATATTAATTTAAATAATCAATAAACTCAACTCTCAATCTACGCTTTCTTAAGTATGTGGGATGCAAACTTTGAAATTCAATCATATAAATAAGACAAGCTATATATGTGGCACTAAAAAAATCTTTAAAGTTTTGTCTTTTAATCTTCAATATAATCAAATTTAGATTACGAAGAGTTTTATTTGAATTAATGAATTAAATTGGAGAACACTAAGAGTTTCAATGCAAAAAAAAAAAAAAAAAACAAATATAACAATTGTATTAATTTCGGTGGTGTATATGAATGACATGTGGCACAACTTTTCCTAGATTATAATATACCTGTGCCATGCACGGTGTAGGTTAACATTTTACATTTGTTTTTTTATAAATAGTTTTGGTTAATAACATGTAGACCTTTTATAAAATTCAACGAAGTCTTCATATGGAATCTTTCACCACTGTCTGAAAATGCATGATAATTATCAATTAAGCATTAGCAAATTATACTAAGTGTAATCGTAATACATAATAGAAATAAGGGAAATTCCACATGGTAGCATCCAATTTTGATCAAATGCCAGTGGTAGCACTTTTTTAAGAAAATTGTACATGGTAGCATCTAGTTTATGCACTATCTAATTGCCGTAGCATTTTCCGTTAAGTTCTTGTTAAATTCCGTTAAGTTCATCATTTTATAAGTTTTTTTCCACATGGTAGCATCCAGTTTTTGTTAATTTGTCATTTTGACTTTTAATTCACTATTTTAATGTTTAATTTACCGTTAAATTCATTAACGCTCATAAATATTTAATAATTTTATTGAAAAATTATAAGAAACTATCTAATTGGGTCGAAACAAGTACTTATTCGCCTATTTTTCGATACGTAAACCGAAAAAGATATTTGACGTCATTTTTCCTGTCGTAACGATTTTTTTCAAAAAAGGGACGTTGCAAATACCCTTATGGGGTAACTCTTTTGAAAATCCGGTCGAAACAAGTACTTATACGCCTATTTTCCGATACGTAAGCCGAATATGATATTTGACGTCATTTTTACCCATCATAACGATTTTTTTCAACAACGGACGTGGCTACTATCCTGATGGGATAACTCTTTCAAAAATTCGATCAAAACAAGTACTTATTCGAAAGAGTACTTGTTTCGACCGATGAATTAAACATTAAAATGGTGAATTAAATGTTAAATTTATATTTCCGTATAATTATTCAACATTTATAATTTTTTTCAATAAAATTATTCAACAATTATGAGCGTTAAGGTGTTCAAAACAGACCCAATGACCAAATAGACACCAGACTTTATAAATGAACTCGATTTGACCCGGCTTAAAAATGGATCTACAATTATGTAAAAACCAATGTGAACACAAAATCCGATTTTGCACCGACCCGAAACACCTGACCCGAAATCAACCCGATGACCCGAATGAACGCCTATAGCGTTAATGAATAAAACGGTGAATTAAACATTAAAATAGTGATTTAAAAGTTAAAATGGTAAATAAACAAAAACTGGATGCTACCATGTGGAAAAAACTTACAAATGATGAACTTAACGGAATTTAACAAGAACTTAACGGAAAATGCTACGGCAATTAGATAGTGCATAAACTGTCTACCATGTGGAATTTTTTTAAAAAAAGTGCTACCATTGGCATTTCATTAAAACTTGATGCTACCATGTGGAATTTCCCTAGAAATAATACTTAATTAAAGTGTCAATGATGTTATCATGCATAGTGATGTAATCATAATACATAATAGAAATAATACTAAGTGTATAGTTTATTGATAATTTAGATTGCATTAGGGAAGATGAAAGGATGAGCTACAAAAAGTGTGACACTTGGCAAAATGTTTTCAAAATATATTATATAGTGACACTTGGCACAATTGTTTTTGAATTAATATATGTATGATGATGATGATAGTATAGTATAGTATAGTATAGCATAGTATAGTATAGTATAGTATATGATATAATTGATGACGATGTAATTCAATGCCATTAATCTAGGGCATTCATGAGCATTATTCATCCTTATAATCCATAATAATCTCATAATTATTGTGGAATTTGTATAGGATTCCAATGCCATTTAATTCAAAGATCAAGAAATGACCAACGGTCATTTCCAGCAGGAATCACCGACTCGGCGATCAGTCCTACACCAAGAAAAGCCGACTCGACTTTTACTTCGGGACAAAACCCAACTTTCCAGAATCCAAAAAGGAAAACACTGAGTCGGCGTTTTAGGGTGACTTGGTTTTCCCTTTTCCGTTTTGTCCTTTCCTTTGAACTCCTTTTGGACCTAGTATATTCATACATATTGTCCCACTACTTTAGTACTATTTAGGGATTATTAACTTAGGATTATTAAACACTAAATGTTCAACATTTTGAATATTAATGGTGACTTTGAAGATTAATGAAGGATGAAGAGGATGAAGATGATGGAGAAGAAGGAGGAAGAGAGAGAAAGATTATTGGGGATGAAGAAATTAAATTAAAAAAAGGAAAAAGAAAAAAAAAACTCGAAAAAAGGAAAAATCAGATAAATGGAAAGTCAAAGGTTAAAATGCTGGTCAACGGTGAAAATCGATCATTTGGCCGTAATGGTGGTCATTTTCAAGCTTGGTGGCTGTAATTCATAAAAAAAAACTTTGCGACTGTAATTCACAAAACGACTAAACTTTGAGGCTGTAGTTCACAAATGATTCTAAAAGTAATTCATAAAAATAAATATTCTAAAAATAATTATTTTAAAATTATAAGTAATCAATTTAACGTTATAAGTGAGTACTTTAAGACAAAAAATATATATTAGGTCAACAAAAAATAGATATTTAAAATGGGTAAACAAGTACCCGACATCACTTATCATGTGGCCATGACCCGATCCGGTTTTTATGGGTCGGATTCTGACCCAAAACGTAAAAGTTTTCTCTTAAATTTGACCCGTTTATAAATACTTCGGGTCAACGGGTCAAACGTCGTTTTTTAAACACCACACCATTCTCTTGTGTCATCTCATATATTATGTCGTCAATCCCCGAGTCCTCACAAAATCACACTCCACCTTTTCCCATTTTCTTCTGTTTTTCAACTTTCAAACTTCACCTCTTTCTTTCACCTTCAATTGAATCCAATTATACACTTTTTCTCTGTTAAAACACTAATCTCAGATCTCTCTTTCCATTCTTGTTTTCTGCAAATTAATTTTCGATTTCTCAATACAAAGAACTGTAAAACTGGGAGAAATTCGACGTTTTTTGATATCTTTCTCGCAGGTTGTAGATTGCTGAGCAAGGGACATTGATGGCGACGAAAAGGGGGCTATTGAGTATCAAAAGTAGACCCAATGCATCTTCATCTTGCTTTTCTACTTCCTCAATTGCTTCATTCTTCTTTCTACTCGTGATTTTTCCCCTTTTCTTCTTTGTCGGTCGTGGTGTTCATCTTTCAACTTCATCTGGTTAGTCTTTTTTTCGCTCTCTTTCTCTCTCTCTCTCTCTCTCTCTCTCTCAATTGAAAATATATATTTCTTTGTTTAGATCTGTTGAAAACAATTCCGAATATTTTTTGGTTGATTTGATTAATTAGGGTTTTCGATTGATTTTGTAATGTGTATGTTAGTTGTTAAATTATCTGGATTTTTGACTCTAGAAATTTTGGAATGTTTGGATGCTTGATGTTGAAGAAATTCGTGTATGGTAGTGTTAAGATTTTTAGCGAATCTATGATTTTATCATTATGCAGAAAAATAAGTATTTTTTGTAGTAAGATCTCGGTAAAGAATTTAGATTTTGGTTTGATTTGGTTGTAATTCTTTATTATTCTGGGAAGACGGCGATGCATACAATTGTAAGCTGTAGGAAGAAAAAGTCTGGGAGGCTCATATTGTTTGAAATAGGTATATTGTCGTCTTCTTTTTGAAAGGTCTAAAAATGATCTCTTGGATGCTGGTGGTTTTTGATGGCCTCTAAGGTTATGCTTCTAGTATTGCATTAGGAAATTATGCACCCGTCCGGTTTCGTGAGGATATGCGTTTATCAATTTAAGTGTTAACCTATAAAGGTCGTTTTTGGCCCAATCTATGGGATATTCTCACCACGTCAATGTATTTTGCTCGCTTGATGACATACTAGAAAACTCCCAACTTTGGCTCTCAACTCAGGTTTCTGGGATCAATAATCTCAAAACTTGTTTTTATTTATGGAATGTGTGGGTTGTAAGAATTAATACCCTAGACACATCACAAATGTACCTATGATAGAACGTTTAGTAAAATCCTAACTCTAAGTACATAAAACCTGAATTTAAAACATAACGTTAAAATAAAGGTCTTTTAAGAAAACTGACTATAGTTTAACTTTAGCATTTTAAATTAGATGAAACTTTCTGATCCGCAAATATGATGTTGTTAGTCTAGTACAGGCAATGACTTGCTGCCTATGCGCTGAATCGAATGTCGCTTCCACATTTCTACACTATCCTTCATTTAAGTTTTCTCTCAGATTTGCTGCTGCTGCCGACCTTGTCATACTAACCATAAACCTTAAAGTCTTCTCTTCGCAATTGGAGATGTTTGGCAAATGACTGATAGCTGATTTCTAATTGGAGGGAGTGACTTATGTGGCAATTCGAGTTTATCAAGAACATAATCATAACAATAAGTATTTCAACTAGCTATTTATAAAACACTAGAATTAAATTATTTGACCACCTCAAAATAAGCTAATGTAGATTAATATGTTGAGTTCTTTAATGTAGATTAATGGTGAACATATGGTTAGTATTACCTCTTTGAGTCTTCGTTTGGACAATGGATATTGAAATCGTTCTCACAATTAATTCATGTTTTCAATAGAACATTGCTTAGGAACCACCTTTCAAGGATATCTTTGGTAACACTTGCTCAAAGATGGATTTGTAAAAGTCATACATTTCTTCTTTGTCGTTTGGTTACTATGATTGTCTTTCATGCATTGTCAAACGATAAGTTGATGTTTTATTTAGCCGTTGGTGCAAATCAACATCCAGATACTCAATTTTTTAAGCTCCCATAAGTATACAACCGCCTTTGATTTTGTCCTTCTTGACGTAAAGAACGTTACCTACATACAAGTGCTGCATGTGTTTGATGGAACAAACTTCCTCGCCATGTGCTTTTGAGCTTGGTTTGTGTATCCATCATATCTTTGTACAAACTTACTTTCTTGCTTTTTGAGCTTCAGTTTGCAAACTCAAAAATATGATTTTTATATGTCCTTATGATTGATGAATCTCTGATCCTCTTCCATTCTGGGTAGCTCTCATGATTTGAAAAACTCCTCATGAAATCTCCCACCTACAAAGCCATAACTCGATCATAGTAGTATGATCCATTTTGGCCTTTATCATCTAAAATTTTGAAAATATGAGACCACATGATGAATGATGTCAGCGTTCTACTCTTCTAGCAAACATGTTGTTCATTCCTCCATCTTTTTATTCATTCATCTTATGAAATGCAACCATACCACAATATAGTCAAAGTAAAGAGAATGAAGTTTGAAATATGCTAACTATATAACGTGCAAATGCATGGCGAAAAACTAAAGATACAATCATAATTATCACATTTTCATTTGAGTTTAATAACTCATCTCATACTTGAGCTTGTCACATTGACCTTTTATGTCTGGGTAGACATGTATCCGAGACTTTTTTGTTATATATAGAGCCATTAGAGTAGCGATGTTGACACAATTGGATGCCTTGTCTCTTGTACCTTGGGTATGTGACTTTATTCTAATTGAGCTTGTTGGCATCTACAATATAATATATTTATTGTTTGGTTAGCACTACACTAAGATTATGTGGACTTGGATAAAATGGGTGTAATAGAGTTTTTTGAGGTTGTGAGTTGATTGAGTTTAACTTAGTGTTGAAAAGTATAGGTATTTCTTTTACTTTTATGTTTAAGTTGATTGGATATGGTTATGAGAAATTTTAAATTTTGCATTTTCTGAAGTATCAAAGTAATTGCCTAATTTTTTAGTCTTAAAGAAACACATTGTATAATGTTTAAACACATTATATAATGTTTATATAATGTGTAAAACACATTATTTGAATCACTTTTGTAAAACACATTATATGATGTAATCCTATAGTATGAGCTTGCCTTGTTGACTCAAAAGATACAAAACTTTTTATATTGATGAGGTAGTCTCATGCCACATGATTTGCCCAACCTACACACGAATTGCGGTTTGATCCGACTATTTCTAATTGGAGTTTGTTCATGGGTTAAATCACCATGATTGGAGATTCAAATCAGTAATTTTAGCGGTCAAAAAGTGTTGGAGTTTTCTTAGCCAGCAAAAAGAAGTACAAACACAAATTTAAAGCTCCGCAATTAAAGCTTTCTCATTGAAATTAACTCTTTTATAATAAAAGTTCCATCCACATTAGCCATAGAAGTAAAACCTTCCATCTTGAAGCTCCTTTATGTCAAGTTTGATTGCTTGAATGAAAAAGAGATATACAAATAAGGAAAAATGAATTTTTTAATTTTCAAAATGATCAAGATGAAAGATAGTTTTGCCTTTGAAAAAGGAATAATGAAGAAGATGACTTCCATGAAGTTTCTGTAAAATGGAGTTATTTTTCTTGGCTTTGGGACTCTAATATGAAGTACAATAAAGTAAATTATCGGTCCACTGATCACATGTTTAAAAAAAGTGTAAATATATTATCTCTTAAAAGGATGCACAACTTTGATGTAACTTGAACTTTTATTTGTTGGCAAGCAACAAAGAAACCGAAGTAATGTTCCATTACTCCATTTACTTTAATCTATCGAATATTTGACAAATCATAAAACAATAAAAGAACTAGTTATAAATTTATTTTAAATATAATACTATGGAAAAAACTCTAGCGTACCAAATGCATGAATCGTGAACCTAAAAAGCGTAGCAAACAACTCAATCGAACGAACAACAAATATGCCAAGTAGTGAATTACGAACCAGAATCCCTACAACAAATCAAAACGGATGACAAATTGCATGACACTTGGCTGTCTCATAGCTGTCTCATAAAGAAGGTGGGAGTATTTATTATTTAACATGGTTGTGATTTGCCTTTGTACACACGTTTCATGTAACTAAGATGTATTTTCTTCTAGATTGCAAACAATGTAGAAAAGTGGGACCTTTCTTTTTGGTCCTAAGGAATAATGGGGATCCATGTGGTCGTTGTCTCGAAAGTTGAAACCATAAGTTTAAGGTATAACATTTATATGTGATGCAGAGAAAAAGCGATGCTAGTTCTGTTAGATACACTAATTTGAGCACCTTGGAGCATTTTTAGCTGCTCTTTCTTTGGTAGATTGGGATATTGATGATGGTGAGGGGTAAATCATATGTATCTATCTTTTCTCAACTCCGCATCCAACTTCCCAAATCCCAACATCGTCATGGATTCCCTTCCATCTAGTGAATTAGGCTCATATTATGAGAAAAAGAAGTATTATCGTTTACCGAGAGCATAATACACGCTTAGTAGACACTCCATCATTATATTTACCTACAATATTTTCTTGTTTCAATTCTTATGGCGGAATCAGCTTGGTTCCTTGTATGTTTGTGCCCTTAATTAATGTTCATTCAGCTTGGTCAAAACTTTGTGGTTTGTTAATTTGGGATCCTTGGATCATATACTTAAGTCATGGTAGGTGATTCCAGGAGGTACATCTGAAAGGGTTTTTAAAAGCTATTTTGAGGTTTTTCGGCCAGCACCATTGTCCTTGAAGGCGCACTATTTGAAAAATAAAGTTGCACCAAGTAATTTGTTTTCAATTAGCTCTAACTTACAAAGGCAAATAATATTTTTGCAAATTTGGTAAATGGTGTATCCTTTGGAATGAGGATAGTATTATATTTTACTTGAACTAAGGTTTTTTATAAATAAAAGCTTTTTGAAAGTACAGTATAAAAGCTTCATTAAGAATTAAAGACATGATGTTGCCTGTTATTGATTGTTTATTTTTCTTGAGGCTTCATCTTTCACGTCTTTGAAGTTTTTGGCAATTTGGCTTAAACCTTGAACACTTGAAATAGTGTGATATTATCACCTGGTTTTTCCCTTTGCTTGTGGTGATGAAATGAATTAGTTGGCAAATGGCAACCGGTGCTTGTGGGGTTTTTCCATGCCTTTGGTTAGTGAAGAGATGGTAGACTTTCTTGGAAACCAAGCTTTCATTAGTCTCTACTGTATTGGTCCTTCTTGCTGCATGTACTGTTCTGTGTTTTTTGCATATCATCAAACACTGCTTCTTCTCGTCTACAAATGATGCAAAAAAGATGCAGAGCTGTGATTCATTAAGTGTGGAACCATGTTTCTGTATCGATATTAGATATGAAATACCAGCTATAGAAGAAACACTGCTGATGGTAACAGGAGCATAGATTGTTTAATGTTTGGACTTGTTTTTGGGGTAGTGTATAGGATGCTTATGTATCTGAACAGGAAACCTGTGAGGAATAGAGAGTTCTTTGTATGATACTTTTGGATATACTGATTCTTAATTTTTGATGTTTATCAAAGTTTTGTCTTCAATTCTACATCAGCAGGTTCATGTTTCAGATTTCAGTCAAATTTTCTTTTATTTACACTTGACATTTTTCTCTGCCTGCAGGGAATGATAATTCATTGGGTACTGTGAATAAGGTTGGTCAAAAGTCTGTTGGTTTTCTTCCATATTCATGGATGCCGATATTCATATCTTTGCTTGCAAATTAAACTTGTTAGAGTAATTGATGCAGAATGCAGAGTGGAGAGAAAGACTTATTTTGCAACATTTAAAGCCATTCATCTCAAAAGAGGCAAGGAGAATTGTAGCTTCTATTTTTTTTTTTATTTTTTTTACTTTTTGTATTGTATTTTTGATATTATATGCATTGCAGCTTGTTGATGTCATCTCAGTTAATGTGGAAGACCTTGGGCCACTGAGTCTTGATTCGTTTAAAAGAAGCAATCTTTCTGCGTCTTGGAAGGTTGGACATGAGAATTCTGATGATTCTTCTGTTGAGGTTGGAATGTTGCACAATTTAAAATTTTATTGCTGGCCTTAGTTTTGCTGGTATTTATTGTCTAATATTTCAATTGTTGCCTTTTAAAACTTTTTTAAAGGCAAAGCATACAGGCACAAATGCAAAACAAGAGAAGTTGAAAGGCAATCAAGATACCTCATCAGGTGATTGTCATTTATGTTCTTGTATGTTAGAAAATTATCACGTTATTAGCTTAGGGTGTATGTGACCATAATTCGTTTGTAGTATGTGTGTATGATGGCTTTTTTTTTTTCTGGCTCCGTATAAGCAGATGATCACACTGATGTAGTGGATTCACCAGCTGTGCAGATGCGAAGGGTAAACTTAATTTAGTTTATAGAGATGTTGTGTTTCAATTAAATTGATAGTCTCATTTTAAAAGTCAAATTTTGGCTTGTATGTAGAGGTTAAGAGAGAAAAAACGCGAGAAACGTGCAGCTGATCTGGTAAAGCAGGATGATGAAACTATTCTGAAACTCGAGAATGCTGCAATTCAGCGCTCTAAGTCAGTTGATTCTGCAGTATTGGGAAAATATAATATTTGGAGGAGAGAAAATGAAAATGAGAACACTGATAATACTGTACGCTTGATGCGGGATCAAATCATTATGGCAAGAGTGTACATTGGCATTGCTAAGATGAAGAATAAGCTAGATTTGTTTCAAGAGCTTCAGAACAGGCTTAAAGAGAGCCAACGTGCCTTGGGAGAGGCAACTACTGATTCTGATCTTTCTCGCAGGTAAAGAAGGTTTAAATTGCTTATCTGTTTATAAATTGAGTTGCTATTTCCTAATGAGTGTCACTGATTTCAGTGCACCTGAGAAAATCAAAGCGATGGGCCAAGTTCTTTCAAAAGCTAGAGAACAATTGTATGATTGTAAGCTGGTGACAGGAAAATTGAGGGCCATGCTTCAATCTGCTGAGGAACAAGTGAGGAGCTTGAAAAAACAAAGCACATTTCTGAGCCAGTTAGCTGCAAAAACTATTCCAAATGGAATCCATTGTCTAGCTATGCGCTTAACTATAGATTATTACCTTCTTCCGTTGGAAAAACGAAAGTTCCCTAAGAGCGAGAATTTGGAAAATCCCAAACTTTACCACTATGCACTTTTTTCTGATAATGTGTTGGCTGCTTCTGTGGTTGTGAACTCAACTATCATGCATGCTAAGGTAAACCTTCTGTCAATGAGTTAGTATAGCTGTGTTGTTGTGGAAGGTACATGCTTTCACATAGCTTAATATTGGGGCTGCTTTGGTACTTGAGGATTACCAGTCTTTAAGAAAAATGTTCAGTGTTGTGTAGCTGGATGGGAGAAATGTGAAAGATTGGTCGATGAGACCACATTTTTTCATTTTTATTAATTCTTTTATTTTGGGTGGGGTGGGGGAGTGGTAAGGAATGGTTTAGAAACAGTGAGGCATTGTGAGAGTTTGTGGCTGGTGGATGTTCAATATCAGTCAAAGTTAGAGGACTTTGGGGGTTCTGGCTAATGGTTTGTTCGAGAAACAGTATTTGCTCCATTAAAGAGCTGTTTGTGGCTGGTGGGTGGTCAATGTCAGTCAAAGATTGAGGCCTTTGGGGTTTCTGATTTCCCTTGGGGAATAAAGAAATTAAGCTTAATGAAGTTGAGTAGTTTTAAACTGAGAAATAGGAATGAATCTTTAGTATAATTGTACAAGGAAAGCTCCATCTTTATTGTCCATGGTGATTAAACTTATCTCCAAACATGTGTTTTTCTTTATTATTTTTCATTCGCACTTAGTACGTACATCTCAGGGTTACTGATGACTTGAGTGTAATTTGGAGAAAAGATGTTTGTTGTTGGACAAGCTACTACGGATATCAGACATGGGGCTTTTCTTGCAAAATTACTTTGCCCTTCAATCTAAGATTAGGAACCTAGGCAGTGCATTTCTATTACCCTCTTTGGGTACCATTTACGAAACAAGCTAGGGAAACAAGGGAGTTGAATATTACACTATTCCTATTTGTAGAGTCTATTGTTTCAACTTGCTATCTACGGATATTTTTGGAGTACTACCCTCTTTTGAAGTCTTAATGAAATGAATATATTGGAAATTATTTGATGAATATAAAATGTTTTTAACTTCCACTTTTTGTTATCTCACTAATTACAGGAGCCAGAGAAACACGTTTTTCATCTTGTTACCGATAAGCTCAATTTTGGTGCTATGAACATGTGGTTTCTTTTGAATCCTCCTGGAAAAGCCACTATCCATGTTGAAAATGTTGATGAATTCAAGTGGTTGAACTCATCATATTGTCCTGTACTGCGACAGCTCGAGTCTGCTGCTATGAAAGAATATTATTTCAAGGCGGATCATCCAACCACTTTCTCATCAGGGGCATCAAATCTGAAATATAGAAACCCCAAATACTTATCAATGCTTAACCACTTAAGGTTCTATCTTCCACAGATCTATCCAAAATTAGATAAGATTTTGTTTCTAGATGATGACATTGTTGTTCAGAAGGATTTGACTGCATTGTGGTCAGTGGACCTTCATGGAAAAGTTAATGGTGCTGTGGAAACATGCGGAGAGAGCTTTCACCGGTTTGATAAATATTTGAACTTTTCAAATCCACACATTTCCAGAAATTTCGACCCTAGTGCATGCGGGTGGGCATATGGAATGAATCTTTTTGATCTCAAGGAGTGGAAGAACAAGGATATCACTGGCATATATCACAAGTGGCAAAATATGGTAAAATCTGTTCCTTCTAGTTCCATTACTTTTTTTTGCTTATCCCTATTTCGTCTTGCTTCCCTTATGATTTGGTACCTCAGCAAAGCATGTTAACACAATAACACCATATCTTGATAGTTATGGCCATACAATTTAGAGAGAGGAAAGTTTTGATTCATGAGGGTGGAGACATAATTTATCTACACAAACTCCAATTATGACAAGTTTTTGGAATTTTTTATATGCAGACCGAATAAGTTGACTGATAGTGTTACATATTAACTCCTTTGACATAACTCTTTTTAGTTCTTCCAATGAACCAGGGTTTGACTTTTAACACATAATATGTTTTTTGCCAGAATGAAGATAGGACACTTTGGAAGCTCGGAACATTACCTCCAGGACTAATTACGTTCTATGGGCTTACGCATCCACTTGAGAAGTCATGGCACGTACTTGGTTTGGGATATAATCCTAGTATTGACAAGTCAGAGATTGAAAAGGCCGCTGTTATACATTACAATGGTAACATGAAGCCATGGTTGGAGATTGCAATGACCAAATACAGATCATACTGGACAAAGTACATCAAGTATGACCACCCCTATCTTCAGAGATGCAACTTAAGTGAATAAAACGAAATGAGATGAACAGTGGTAGCAAGTCCACGAGCTATTTCTGTGCTCTCCTTGGACCAAAACGAAGAATTTTGTGTGGCACCTATTTTAAAGGGCTCCGTGAGGTTACTGGCACATGAAAGGTGCATGCTTCAATTTTTGTGAGCAATATATCCTTCTCTGTTTCCTACATTGTTTATTCTTTCATCTAATTCAGTCTAATATTTTTCCATTAGTTCTGTATTCCCTGTGAACAAGGTTTGAGAGATTTTCTGTGTCATTAATCAGCAAGGGAAGTCCTATTGTATGCAATTCGATAGTTGGGTTATGCTTTAGGACCAGATCAGGATTCTACTGTATTCTTTGAACATTGCTCCACAGATTTGTAGATCGTATAATTGTGTGACTGCCATCCATAATTCTAATGTTTGTCTCCCAAATTATTGAGAGCTATTGTCAACTTGTTGCTTTGTGACCCTTTCACAGGCTCTTTATTCTCAGTGAGTTCATATGAATCGAAACTTTAGAACACGGTGTCTGAATTCTTCGTGTTCAACTGGGTTGTGATGCTTCGTTCCGTTTTTTTTATCATCTCTAAAGTTCCCCTTTGAGGCATTCAGTAGCACTTGCAAGATTTGACTGTACAACATCACACGTCAACAATCAACATCAGTAGAGTTGTCTTCTGATCTTGTTAACCTAATGGCCCTATTCTCCCTATTGATATGGGGCTTGAAGATTGGTGAGGGAACATTTTAGGAAATGACAGTTAGGTTTATGTATAGCTTTTGTTTTGTAATGAATGGTGATTGGTGATACAATGTTTCACTACAAAGATGGACAAAGCAGTAACAATCAGATGAAAAGCAGAGGCAAGAGAATCTACTAGAAATATGCGAGGATAATACTGACAAATTGGCTTTACTGATTTTGATTGAAAGCCATTATTATGTTAGTACTTCTGATTTCTTTTGATCTCTCAGATATTTAGTGCTCTACTCCTCATCGCTACTTTTTGACCTTCAAAGTTTCTTTGGTTGATTTGGTTGATAGTATTAATGGGTGGTAATGAAAATAATTTGTAACATAAATTTATGATAAGTATTATATTATTTCTTTGATAATGATTATAAAAAAGTTTTTTGTTCACAATTTTCTATTACAACCTACTACTACATAGTTCAAATAGAAATACAGAATGCGCAGCCATAACTTATTGAGAGATATTTTTATTAAAATTATACTAACTTTTTATAACCATTTCGATCATATAATATCGGTTACCAAATGGGCTGAGTGTTGTCACATTAAAACTTAAAAGTCAATCAAAAGAAAATATTTATAACTGAACCAAATTTTCTTGGGTTTGAGTTGATTATTGTATCTTTAGTCGTATGGTAAAAATAATAAAAATGATTTGTATCTAACCTAGTTGTATTGAATAGCTGCAAATAATAAAAAGAATAAAAATGATTTATATTGACTATTGACCAAAACTAGTGTTGCATAAACAATTAACAAAATTAAATTGTCTTAAATCCTAACTAGAATTCATTTTTTTTCGTAAATAATGCCTTTTAATTCAATATTTTTGGCTTTTTAGTAAGTTAAACTCGTAATGGTCCAATCTGACAAATAATATGAATTGTTATTTGATCAAAATTAAAAGCATGGCATATACCATTCAAAACAATTGACAAGATGTTAGGATACAAAACAAAATTAAATTATACATGATAAGGGACACAATTTAAATCAAACCAAATTGATAATCAATCGTCTTTTACATAAAGTGAAGTGATAAACAACTTGATCTCTATCAATCAACATATTTTTGAATAAGAGAAAGTATTTATTTTTTTTTTTTTGAATAAAGAGAAAGTAATTTAATTAGTCCACCATAGGTAACAATAAATGAGAAAACAAAATCTCAAAACAATTTTTTTCTCCATTTTCAATGGAGTTAACTTCACACAATGCTATAAAAATATTAGAAAATAACAAATATCATTCGTAGGTAGTCATGACAAATAGAATTATTATAGTAGATCATAATTGATTACATGACAATATTTACCTAATTTAAAATTTAATTTTTTAAACTTGGAGCTAATTAGGCAAAGTGTTTATGTAATTTATTGTAGCTATTTTATATATCTAACCTAAGATCGATATATTTAAATAATAATAATAATAATAATAATAATAATAATAATAATAATAATAATAATAATAATAATAACAACAACAACAAAAACAAAACAACAACAACAACAACAACAACAACAACAACAATAATAATAATAATAATAATAATAATAATAATAATAATAATAATAATAATAACTATGGGTAAAGTGGGTCGACGAGGTGTATATGAAAGGAGGTAGATGGAAACTTTTTAACCCACCAACCCTCAAGTTGGGCTTCTAAGATATGCAGTGTAAAAGATAAATTGTGGGCCTCGGTAGAGCAAAGCAACTATTCCATTAGCAAGGTATACTAGAAGTTGCAGCCCCCTTGAGAAGGTGAATTGGGCCAGGCTGGATTGGTCAAGGCATGCTCTCCCCAAGACTAGATTCATACTTTAGCTAGCATTTCGAAACAAACTCAAGACCAAAGACCGCCTATTCAAGCTGGGAGTAACCCCAAATGAATCCTCTCCATTTTGTGGTGATGAAAATGAATCCATTGATCATCGCTTAGACACAGTTTTAACATGGCAGTTTTAGTAAGACTTGCTTGACACATTTTTAACATGGCTTGGGGTCTAATGTGCGATTATCACTAGTGGAAAAAAAGCTATTTGTTGCGACTCATTTGCTGCGGTTTTAGGTAAACGCAGCTTATATAGGCAATAAAAAAATTACGAAAAAAAAAATTTATTAAAGGCTGCGGTTTTGGGCTAGGACCGTAGCAAATAATGTAAACATTGATTAAAGGCTGCGGTTATTTATAGGACCGCAGCAAATAAGGCCTTTTAAAAAAAAAAAAAAAAAAATCAAAGGGTCCGTTTTTTAGTATGTGATGCAAACCCTAGTATATATTAGAGGACTTTCCGCAAGCTCCCTCTCTCACCGCCTCTATTCCACCCAGAATTTTCTAAATGGGTCTTCATTCTTCCTTCTTGTATCTGAATCAAGAGAAAAACTTCACAAAGATTATCACCGCCTCTCTTACCGCCTCTTAAATCAAACATTTAATTCGAAAAACCCAGAAATTAAATGGCAGGAATTCGAAAAACTTGCAAAAATCAGATGAGTCTTCAAGTTTTTCGAGCACAAAGATTATCATGGTAGGAATTCGAAAAACATTCAATTGAATCAAACCGTAAGTTTTTGAAGCTCAAACCAGATCTTCATTGATTTTGTTTTTCTGGAAATTTAATTTGATATAAATTTTTCAATGATTTATTTATTTGGATCTGGTTATGAAATTGTTTTAGATCTCTAATGGAAATGGAAGTGCTGTGAAGAGGACTACTCAAATGGGACATTTGTTATATTTCGTTTTGTAATAAATTGTTTTAGTTGTTCTTCGTTTTTTAGATCTGGTTATGAAATTTAAAAAACATTTGTTTTAAATCTGGTTATGAAATTTTAAAAACATTTGTTTTAGATCTCTAATAAATTATGTTCTTCGTTTGTTCTTCCATTTATTTTTGGTTTAATGTTCTTCGTTTTTTTGTTCTGTTCTTTGTTCTTCGTTTTTTGATGTTCTGTTCTTTGATGTTCTGTTCTTTGCAATTCCATGTTATGTTCTATTCTTTGGTTTAATGTTCTTCGTTTTTTAATTGATGTTCTTCGTTTTTAACTGATGTCTGGATTATTTTGTGGGATTAACTTGCATGCAACGAAATAAAAAAAAAACAAAAAAAAGCAATCAAAGTCTGCGATCATCTATAAAACCGCAGCCTTTAATGACTTTTTTTTTTTGTTCTAAAAATGGGGTATAGGTTGCGGTTTTTAGGACCGCAGCCAATAGGTTTTTCTCATTTGCTGCTACCACAAAGGCTGCGAGGCAAAACCGCAGCCTATACCCCTAAAAAAACCGCAGCCAATGTGCTTTTTTCCACTAGTGTATCATCGCTAAGCAACTTAGCCGCAAAAGAATGGAGAATGTCTTCAATAAAGAAAAAAAGTCTTTTGCACCGCCCTGAGTTGCCTAGTTTATCAGATTTGGCAAACCCGAAACAAAGCGATCCGGCAAGCAAAAGCCAAGTCCACGGATATAGTCTTAAAGACTATCAATTACGAAGTGAAGGCCCGTTCCATTATTATCAGTATTAAAGAAGATGATAGGGATACTAGATGGATGTATAAGACCATACATGATGTATAGTTTTGGTTTTTTTTGGATCCTTGGGTTCCATTGATTCTTTTTGAGACCTTCACTCTGGTTTCTATGCATATGAAGAATGTGGGTAGTAAACCCTTCCGAGAAAGTGTGTCTACCTAGCAATCTAATGCAGGTATTAGAAGACAAAGTGTTGGTCTGGGCTTGACTTCTTATACATGTTTTTATGATTTATTGTTAGAATTAACTTCATTTTCCAAAAAAATAATAATATTTAATAATAAAAGACACTTTAACACACGAGCACTTCTTTCTCTAGAAATCCCTCCTTGTGGTTCCCTATAGCTGCCCTAGCATGGTGGAACCAGCCAAGGCAAGCGACCCAGGGCAACCGAGAAATTCAGAGGCGCAAAAGTCAACCGTGGTGGCCACGCAAACCGACGGTCAGTCAATTGAGATGATACAGCCAGCAGTAGCAGCAGGCCTTATGTCGACTTCCAGATTTGAGAACACAAATGCAAAGGGTCCTCTCACCCTTTTGAAGACAACTTTTGGAATGAACTCAGGGACAACAGCTAGAACCACCACTCTTAATGGGTTTTCAATTTCCAGTGACAACATTGAAGATGATAATGGTGGAGAAAACAACAACTCAGTTCAACCGTCCCAAAATGCAGTATTTCAATCAGAGACTTATGAAGATAATTCTGTCTCAAACCCAAAAATTGTTAAAATTAACATGTTTGATATTGAAGATGAAAATAGATTTTAGGAAACCGTTGTGGTGTGCTATGTAGTCGAGGCAAACCCACCATTGCATGTTATTGAGGGCTTTGTGAAATGCATATGGAAAGACCTTGATGTAGACGCAATAGGAATGGTAGACAAAGGTGTATACATAGTCAGAATGAAATCCAATGAGTCTAGGGATAAGGCTTATGAATTGAATGGTCTACTGTTTGACAACAAACCTTTTATGATTAAAGCATGGACTCTAAGGATGTCAACTGATGAAAATAGTCTATCCTCCATGCTCGTTTGGATCCAACTACCAAAGCTCAAAGTTGAATATAGGAGTGAGGCCTGAGGGTAGTCTCAAGAAGATAGCTGGTATTGTTGGAAAAGTTATCAAGATTGATAATGCCACTAAACAGAAAGTTAGGCTGAGATTTGCGAGAGTCCTTGTTGAAATGAACACCAAAGATGACTTCCCGGAGGAAATTCACTTCACTAATGTGAATACTGAATAACGAGCTGGTAGCTCAGTAAGTGGTCTATGAATGGAAGCCTAAACTCTGTAACACATGCGAAAAATCTGGGTCATAATGCACATGAATGTAGAAGTGGAACATGTAAAGAAATGCCCCCAAAAGACAAATAACCTCCAAAGGACAAAGAAGGGTTAAAGGTGGTGACTCGAAAGCAATACGTTGTGAAACAATAACCACCTCCCATGAAATAACAAGGGGCAGAGGCACCTAAGACTACCACTAATAGATCCCCCCATATGGATCGTAACCAAGTAGGATGTCGACACCATAATGACGTTACAACCTCCAATTCTTTTTGAAGCTCTTAGGAATGAAATTGATGTTATGACTGAGGAAACTACCACTCTAGATCTTCCAATTAAAGTGCTGGGGGCTTACCCCATCTATGCTAATGAATAGCATCCTCGCATGGAATGTGAGAGGACTAAACAAGGCACATAAACAATTCAAAGTGGCACGAATTATCTCTAACCACAACATAAGCCTATTTAGCCTTCTTAAAACAAGGGTAAAGCAGCAAGGACTTAGTGCCCTTTACCAAAGATTATGCCCCTCCTAGTGCTTCACCCACAACTTGGATTACCATAAGGGAGGTCGAATTATTGTTGCTTTGAAAAGTAATGAGGTTGAAGTGGACATTAAACACTAGTAGTCAGATCATTCATGTGGATGCACTAGTGGAAAAAAAGCTATTGGCTGCTGCTTATTGGCTGCGGTTGTTAGGAAAACGCAGCCCATATGAGTAATAAAAAAGCTGGAAAAAAAATTTATTAAGGGGCTGCGGTTTTTGGCATTGTCCGCAGCCCTTAACCCCTTAAAAAATTCAGCAAAAAAAAAAAATACTAAAGGGGCTGCGGTTTTTATGGATGTCCGCAGCCCTTAATAATTCCAAATTAATAAAAAAAAAATTAAAGCAATGGGCTGCGGTTTTTAAGCCTGTCCGCAGCCCTTAACAGTTCTTAAAAAAAAATACTATAGGCGCGTTTCTTTATAAAATCAGAATAAAGAAAACCCTAAACACCTTATTTCTTCCAACACATTTGTAAATGAAGAAACCCTAAACATTCTTCAACTTGCTGCGCCGTCATCTCTTCCAACACATTCTTCAACTTGCTTCATTCTTCTTTCAAATTAGAACTTTATCTATTCTTGTTTTTGTTTTTGTTTCATAAATTTATCTATTCTTGCTTCATTCTTCAACTTTCAGATTCTTGCTTCATTCTTCGACATGATTCGTTTGGTCTGTTCAAGCCCTTCAATGGTGAAGAAACTCATTCGTCTGGTCTGTTCTTCCTTCCTTGAAGATGAAGCCCGGTTCAATTCCTTCAATTAATTTCGTCGCATGGTAATTAATTTTTAATTAATTTTTAAGAACAAACGAAAAATGTAAATCTGGAATTTTTGTTATATAGATATTGTTCTTACTTAATTTTTGTTGTATATCTAGAATTTAGTTGAAGATGTATTAGTAATTTTTGAAGATGTATTTCTTGAATTTCGTTATATAGAGATTTATTTTTAAGATTTGAAATTAATTTTTGTTTCAGATCTACATTTTCGTTGTAATTTTTAAGATTTGAAATCGTTATTGATGTTCTTGATGTTGTTTGATGTTCTTGATGTTGTTTAATGTTGTTTGATGTTGTTTGATCTACATTTTTCGTTGTAATTTTTAAGATCAGAAATCATTTCTAGATTTCTGATTTTTTTTTTATTTTGAAAAAATACTTAAGGGCTGCGGTTTTTGCCCATGTCCGCAGCCCTTAAGCTTTTTTGGGCTGCGTATAAAAACCGCAGTTATTCTCTAATATTAAGGGCTGCTACAATAATGGCTTGGGTCGTAATACGCAGCCCATAAGGGCTTAAAAACCGCAGCCCTTAAGGTTTTTTCCACTAGTGATGTGACCTCGCTGGGCTGCGAAAAATTCTCTTGCTCCCTTCTCTATGGTGCTAGTGATAAAAGAGGTAGAGAGGACCTATGCTCCCAAATAGAGGGCCACAAGCCACATATTGTTGCACTACAACAAATTTAACTTTTAGCGACTTTGGATTTAGTGGCATTAAAAAATTGCCACTGATTCATATTTTTAGTGTAATAATTATTGGTTTTTATTTTAATTTCCACTATAAAGTGATTAAGCGACACTTTATTTGGTGTTTAGTGACATATGTAAATGTCATTATAGCAGTATAACCTATAGTGACGTTTGTGAGAAATGTCACCAGATCCTCTATATATACTATAAGAAATTTGAAATAGTGATATTTAAATTAAATGACGCTAAATATATCCCACCAAAAGCAAATTATGTTGTAGTGTTGGCCCTTGGCTACCATGGGAGATTTTAATTACATAGCCAGCATCAACGTAAAAATAAAGCAAAGACCGCATAGCAAGGAAATGGAACCTTTAAGGAGGCGTATGGAGGCCAGCGAGGTACATGATTTGAAAAGCATAGGGAGATTCTTCACCTGGACCAATAAACAAGAGGGTACTGCGAGAGTCTTAAGCAAAATCGATCATGTGTTGGGCAACCACTCTTAGGAAAGCACATACCCCACAACTGAAGTTGTTTTTTTTTTCGAAGGGAGACTTTGATCATGCACTAATGCTAGTCTACTTCTTCAAACAACACAAAGGTCCAAACCGTTCAAATTCTTCAATCATTGGGGGAAAAGAAAGGACTTCTTGGAGGCAGTCCAGATCGCATGGAGCACTCCTATCCAGGGCCCTAAGAGTCATGAGATAATCATACAGAAGCTCAATCTGATACAAACCCTTTTTTTACCAGAGGTTCAAGAAAGATGAACATGCAGTGGTCATACTAGTTGAAAGCAATATGCTCAAAGCGCAGGAAGAGGTGCATGCTCACCCATCTAATGTACATCTTATTAATATTGAATGTAAAAAGACACATTGTCGCAAAAAGGCAAAAGAGAATAGAGACTCAACTCTACTACAAAAGGCCAAAATTGCATGGATTACCATGGGGAATGAAAACACCAAGTTCTTCCCCCAGTCTATCAAACACAGATATAGCTCAAACACCATTAATGTGCTTTTCATGGGCAATGACATCATTAGTGACCAGACAAGGATCAAAGATATCTTCTAAAAAGTCTATATGGATCTCTTATGCAATGATACAGAGGATAGATGTCTCATCAATATGAATGTTATTCGGAAGGGCCTAATTCTTTTAGCGGCACATCATAACCTACTCTCGCTATCCTTCTCTGAGGAGAAGATAAAAAAAGGCGCTCTGGAGTATCCTTGAGAAAAAGCCCCCGGTATTGATGGTTTCAACAGTGGTTTTTACAAAGCCTCTTAGCCAGTTGTAGGCCCGGATGTGGTTAATGCTATACAGGAGTTCTTCGATGCTAGGATTCTCCCTAAGGCTTGAAATGTTACAGCCGTCACTCTGATCTCGAAGACCCAGTGCCCTAAAGGTCTAGGAGACTACATGCTTATCTCTTGCTGTAATGTCATATACAAATGCATCTCCAAGCTCATTTATAGCAGACTGAAACTTGTCCTCGGATCAATCATCAGCAACAGTCAAGGCGCGTTTGTGGAGGGACGCAACATTCTTCACAATATCCTTTTCTGCCAGGATGTGGTAAAACATTACGGAAGAAAACATTGCATGCCCAACTGCCTCCTCAAAATGGACCTCTAGAAGGCATATGACACCTTGAGTTGGGATTCTTAAAGTATATGATGATCGCTCTAAACTTCCCTTCCCGATTTTGTCAAGTCATGACATGCGTTACCTCCACTCAATACTCTATGATCCTAAATGGAAATCCATAGGAAACCTTCAAGGCAAAATGCGGAGGTAGACAAAGTGATCCTATGTCCCAACTTCTCTTTGTCATTGGCATGGAATACATATCAAGGATCCTCAAAGTAGCAGGTGAAGCATATCAAGGATCCTCAAAGGATCATCTGATTTTTGTAGATGACCTGATGATATTCTGTAAAGGGGATATGCAATCCATCCACACTCTCACCAGAGGGGTGGAAACCTTCTCCTTAAGCTCTGGCCTCAAAGTCAACAACACCAAATCAGATATATACCTTTCCGGAGTCAGTGATAGCTTCAGATCGTATGCTGCTAACACTCTTGATTATGACTTCGAGACCCTACCTATTAAATACCTAGGCATGCCGCTCACTTCCAAGCGGTACACTGCAGCTGGCTACGACTACTTAGGGGAGAAACTGAATAATCGTATTCGCTCTTGGTTCGTAAGGAATTTCTCTTACACAGCCAGACTGCAACTAGACAACTCGGTCCACATGAGCATCGCTAATTACTAGAGCCAAATTGTTATCCTCCCCAAGCGCGTCCTAAACCAGATCAATGCGGCATGCTGGTCCTACCTATGGCATGGTGAAACAGAAAGTAAATCTCCAAGGAATGTGAGTTGGGAGAAGGTATGCAGACCCAAACCATAGGGAGGGTTTGGCATCCAAAACCTACAGATTTGGAACTTAGCTGCTATAGGCAAAATAGCTTGGCACATAAGCTCAAAACAAGACTCTCTCTGGGTCAAATGGGTGCACGAAGTGTATTTGAAAGGTGGTCGATGAGATCTCTTCAATGCCCCTATCACAGCAAGATAGGTGATAAAAAAACTATGTCGGGTCACGACAAGCTGGGTGATCAAAAAACCAGGTCGGGTAAAGGAAACACTGAACAACTAGATGAAATCCCCTAACTATTCCATTGAAGTCGTCTACAAAGATTTACTGGGGACCACGGATAAATTGCGCTAGGCAGGCACCGTGTGGAACGGAGCCGTCATTCCTAGAAGCCGCTTTGTGGTGTGGCTCTGTAACACCCCTGAATTTCCGACACCTTAAACGAAACCAAATTCGTGAAGGACCGGAGGAAATTCGGGTGTTACAGGCTCGCTTGCCAGGAAAGACTCAAAACAAAACAAATGCTCAAGAGCGTAGGGGTAGTAGAGGATGATCGATGTCCCATATATGACTCTCAACCCGAAACAACTAAGCACCTCTTTTTCAATTGCGACTTTAGCCGTGGATGTGTGGAAGCGCATAATCAATGGTTGGGTGTTACATGGAGCATCAAGAACATGAATGACTTATTTCTCAAAGCTATATGCTTAGATCACAGTGGAGACTCACTGTCGCTATATTCTGCAACCTCAACTATCCTATCTGGAATGTGAGAAATGAAGTTGTTTGGTAGAAGAAACTTGCCACAATCAGGAGGGTAGTTGAAACTATCAAAGCAGACTCTAAGATCAGATTTGGCTCCCTAACTCTCAAGGAGTCCATCTCCCTGTAGTTGAGGAACTTGTAATCTATGGCTATCGATGTCTACCACCTGTAGCTTATGTTGTTGAGTGGCCTAGCAACCTCTGTTTAGTTTGTTCTTTTTCTTAGCTGGTTCGGCCAAGTTTTATTTGTATCGCCGTATGTGGCTTTTTGAGATAACTCGGTCTCTTTTTTGCACATGAAGAGTGAGGAGGGAAAACCCTTCTTAGAAGGTGGACCCCTTTTTCACATAGATGCAGCTCACAAGGAAAGCCCTGGTTATCTGGGTTCCTTAGCCTTGCTGTAATTATTTGTTTAGTGTTAATGGAAAATCATTTGACAAATATAATAATATTTGATTGTTGCTTTAAAAAAGTCATTTATTCGAAAACTTTAAAATTATAATTTTTTATATTTCATACTAATAAATTTGTGCATTGCACAAGTTTTTATACTAGTTAAATAATAATTGATATATGTATATGTATGTGTATGTATGTATGTTTATATGTATGTGTGTATGTATGTGTGTATGTATGTATGTATGTATGTATTTATGTATGTATGTATGTATGTATATGTATGTATGTACGTATGCATGCATGTATGTATGTATGTATGCATGTATGTATGTAGATGTATGTATGTGTGTTTGTGTATATATATATGTGTGTGTGTGTGCGCGCGCGCGTGTGTGTGCGTGTGTGCTTATGTGCGTGTGTGTGTATTATTTGTATATTTTCATTTTTTATTCATTATTTATTTTATTTTTATTTAAATGAAAGTGAATGAACGGGCGAGCTGCTTGCCCATAATTAACTTTTTTCATGTCGCAATCCGTTTGTTAATATAATGAACCTGATTCACCAATAGAAATATTAGATTTTTTTAGAAAAATTATTGTCCAAGTTTATCTGTAAAAGAGATGGAGTGCGCCTAGCATGATCCAAGCACGAGCGCAGTTACAAGGGGTAGGGGAGGCCTAACCCTCCGGTCTAAATAAGCGGCCCACCACATTTTAAATTCGACCCCCTTTACTACTTTATGATACCCCTATATTATATAAGAAATAACCAGTGCCGTTCCTGGCATTATATGTGCCCTGGGCAAACTGAGAGAAGTGGACCCTTTCTTTTGGTCTATAGAGGTTCAATTCTGAACTTAAACGAATATTTGAAAAAATAACAAAGATGAACCTTATATATTATCATTAGTATTAAAAATGTAGACATATAATTCTTAAATAAGAAAAAAAAAAAACAACTCATAAACTGCAAATTTTTATGTGTATACTTTCATTAACTGTTATTTTTTAAATTTTAGGGCCTTTTTTTAATTCTGGGCCCTAGGCAAATGCATCATCACACTTTTTTATCTTTGTTTTTTTTATTTTCTGCGCATTTTTCAATTTTGACCTTAAAGGTACGAATTTTAACGTAAAGTAGTACTTAAACATATCAGCCAAAGGAGTAAAAATTTCAATTTGAAACTATAAGTGATCAATTTGACATCAAACTGATCGATTTCTACCTAATATATGATTCCGTTTCACATTTTTAGAATGAAGTTATATATTTTTGTATTATTCTATCATTCTATGGATTAATTTTAAACAAATAATGAATGGTTGATAAAACTATCAATAATTAAATTTGAACTAATGTTTTACATATCTATACAATTTGAATACTAATTTTTAAAACGATAATTGAAGATTAGAAGTTCAAAATTGAGTTAGATTATAAAAAATCATTGTCAAATTATATGTCATAATTTAACTATTAACATATATTCAATTTGAACAAACCTATATACAATATCTTTATAGATTTTGAAATACTTATTTTGAAAACTATAATTGAAGCTTATATGTTCAAAATTGAATTAGATCATAAAACATCAAATGTCAATTTATGTATCATAATTTAACTAGTACTCTTGTGTTCCATTAGATTCATCATGTTACATTGACTAAAAGTATTTGTATTGTACAATGTTTTTAACACTATTATTGATAGTGTTACTGACAATTAATTTATTGTTTAAAATTAATCCATAGAATGATAAAATAATAACATTTTATTAACTTTGTTCCCAAATTCTGAAACGGAAGCATATTTAGGTAGAAATTGATTAGTTTAACGTCACAATTGATCACAAATAGGTCAAAGTTGAAATTTTTATGTTGATTAATCTTTTAAAGTTTACTTTAAGTTGAAATTGATACCCTTTAAGGTCAAAATTGATACTTTAAGATTAAAATTGAAAAATGCCCGTAAAACGAAAAAAAAAACCAGAGAAAGCATGTGAGGTTAAAACACGTGCGAATTGGACCGTTTCACTCTTGGTCTCAATTTGAGACGATCTCGGCCAAGACCAGCTGTCGAATTTTAATTTCTTGCTTTGTCCCTATAATTGGATAAACATTCCATTAGCATTTGTTATTTCAATTGGGAATTTAAAACAAGTCTCTAATAAAGGTTTGAGTGGTCAAACCATCCAATGCTAGTGTTTTGTAATTTAGCTGTTGAAACAGTTTGTTGTAATAAATAAATTGCATTTGAACAAGTTGCTCATAACAGCGAATTCAATACCAACATGTCAAACCTGTTAATAAAATAAATTGGTCAAATCAGTCACTATAATAGCAAAGTTGATGAAACAAGACAAAAATGAAGGTGTTTGAGCAAGTTGATAATGAAGACAAAAATGATGTTGTACATAAGCTTGCAAGGAAACCTATGTTCATTTGGATGCTTTTAGTAATAGGGCATCCCACTTATGAGTTGTGTAATTAGAGTAATAATTATACATACTGAATGGTGCTTAGATCTGCTATGTTGGTGGGTGGGGGCATTACCATCAATAGTTGAGGGTACAACTATGTTTTGATGTAGTAGTTTGTTCTTTTTCTTTTTTTGGTGCTACTCTAACCCCTCCAATATAAAAGCTTACTTATTAAATTAATATTATTTTTAAATATTATATTAATATAACAATGGAACCCTATCTCAACTCTCAAGTACGTCCAAATTATTTCATTTTGGCTCTATCATATTACCCAATGATATATGTCCGAAATAATACACAAATCATGTAATTTTTAAAACCAAGCTATTCTATACTTTTATAATATAAAAATAACGCAAAATTGCTAAAGTTGAATGTTTAAAAAATTTCTAACATTGATCATATTAGAAATGTTTATGGAAGGATTTACGTGGATCATGACCCAATAACGTGCTTATTTAAATTTATTCGCGCGTTCGATTTTTCAAAAGGTTGCCCACAATTCCGGACCTTAATTTTTGTCACCACTCACCCTCTTTCTGATTGGTCAGAACCCATAGATAAATAGACATGAATGATATAAAAAATTCAAAATATAATATTAAAATAGCACATTAATATTTTTCAAATTATTTGTCATTTCTTGTGTTTATTTTATTAATTCACCTATTAATTGTTATTATGGGTATGAGACGCCGTCGACCTTCTTTCCTCAGACCCTAACCATAGAAATATCTATGTACGGGAACATTAGATATGATGATGATGACCTATTAATTGTTATCATATTAAAAACAAAAGAAGCACAAGCAATCAACTTTATATTATTTAACGTGGCCTATAGTTTTCTCAATTGTTCTCTTATCTTTTCGCTTTCTTATATGGTATCATGAGTATTAATCCTTTTTTATTCTTAGTTTTGGTTACTAGGGTTAAACTTTTGAAATCTTTGTTATGTCGTTAGTATCTCTGAATGTATCCATTTTTCAATACTTTAACTTATTCTTTCACCACTCTAACAATTAAACTTTTTTAATCTTCTATCTAATTAACATCATTTCCCTAATTAGATTTTATTTACCCTTTAAATATTGGGAAATTTTACATGGTAAGCACCAACTTTAGGGAAAGACGAATGATAGCAGTTCTTAAATTTTTTTTCCTCAAAATATAGCACTCAACTGTTTAAAAACTCACTACCGTAACAATATAATGAAAAAAACTTTATTTAGCCGTAAATGGTAGAATGACACAAATATCCTTGTTTAGTTTCAATAAAAGGCAGTTCTTATATTCATGTTATTTTATGGAAAAAAAATTTAAGAATTGCTACCACTCTCCTTATAGTTAGTGCTTACCATGTAGAATTTCCCTTTATTGAAATTAAAGAAGGGTATTTGTGTCCTTCCACCATTTAACGATTACCAAGGTTGTTAGGATCGATATTCTACGTAGGATCATTGAGGGGGTAGGATCGAAATCGGTAGAATTGGATCGTATTAGGATCGTGTGATCCTACAAATATGCATTGATATGCTGTGGAATGGTTTTTAATTGTATTTGTTCTTTATTTTAGTTTTAAGGTATAAATTTATACTCCCTCCGTCCCACTGTTATTGTCCGCTTTCATGTGGACACGCAAAATAAGAAAGGGGTGGTAGTGGGGTATTTTAAGTGATTATTATAATTGAAAAGGTGATAGTGGGGTATTTTAAGTGATTATAATAATTGAAAAGGTGGTAATGGGGTTTTTAAGTGATTATAATAATGGAAAAGTTGGTAGGTGGGGTATTTAAAATAATACTCCCTCCATCCCACTTTAATTGTCCACATTTCCTTTTTGGGTCATCCCACTTTAATTGTCTACATTTTATTTTTGGCAAAGACTTTGTACCTAAATACTCCCAACTACCCCAACTTATATTATTTAAAATATCCCACCTACCACCCTTTAAATTATTATAATCACTTAAAATACCCTACTACCACATTTTCAATTATTATAATAATTAAAATACCCTACTACCACCTTTTCAATTATTATAATCACTTAAAATACCCCACTACCACTCCTTTCTTATTTTCCGTGTCCACATCAAAGTGGACAATATAAGTGGGATGGAGGGAGTATAAGTTGGGGTAGTTGGGGGTATTTAGGTAAAAAGTCTTTGCTAAAAATAGAAAGTGGACAATTAAAGTGGGATGACCTAAAAAGAAAATGTGGACAATAACAGTGGGACGGAGGGAGTACTAATTTGACTTCAATTAAGTTTTGTAAAAGAATGCCTTTAGAAAATCAATTTTAAAATGCGAATTAAGAAAAACTTGAATTTTAGTCATATTAATATAATTGTTTAAATATATACATATATATATATATATATATATACATATATATATATATATATATATATATATATATATATATATATATATATATATATATATATATATATATATATATATATATATATATATATATATATATATATATATATATATATATATATATATTAATAAGTAAAATCTAAATTATACTAATTTAATTTATGATTAAGACTACCCTTATAGGATCAGATTGTAAGATCATAGAATCGTAGAATCCTAGAATCGTGTTATGATCCTACCATTTAAAATCCTGGAGTTATGTAGGATCGTACGATTCTACCAACATTAAGATCCTACCTACGATCCGAATCGGTCGCCTAATTTGAATCGTAGGATCGTATAATCGTTGATTAGAGTTAACAGCCACATAACATTTTTTTGCATTATATTGTTGCCAATAAAATCTTCTCCTCTTTAAGTTGTAGTATCATTATTGGCAATAAGAAGTGGTTCTTTCTTAAAATGGTTTGGGCATCAAATTATGTTTGCTTCAAAGGTGACACTAACAAACTATAGCCCACTTCACATGTAGTTCATGTGAACTAAGATAAAGCACCATAACATAATAATCCACCAAAACAGTTTGCTAACAAACAAGCATCAACGTAATGTCATAGGGCCCCTCTTGATAGATAAAGAAGTTTTCAAACTATATATTTATATAGTGGTATAATCTACATGTATATTTATAGCCTATACTCTTAATCATGATTCTTAGACTATGTTTTAAATATTTGTAGCTTTCCAATAAGCTAAACACTTGAATTCTAAAGATGTTGTAAAAGTAGCTGTCAAATGTCATAGTCCCTTGAGCCATATACATGGGCCATGGAACTCATACAAAATACAATGTTGTGCATGTGAACCCACTCTTAATCTCTTTGTGATTGTTGTGAGAGATTCTTATTTATTGGAGAAGGATCATGATCTACTAAGTGAAATTAACTCTATCCCATATAATTAATTTACATCTCCAAATAAGTGTGTAAATTTGTATATAAGTTTAACTTGTTAATTGTTATATATAACACAAATAACAATTGTTATTATTATATTAAATAGGCGACAAAGGGTTTTTGGTAACCTATTTTGTCTCATAAGTCTTTTGGCGACAAAATAGGCGACCAAAACCTTTGTCGCATAATGGCTTTTTTGTCGCCTATTCTGACGCCTATTTATGCGACAAAATATGATCTGGTAGCCTTATTTGTCGCTGATAAGTGCAATTATTTGCACTTATCCGTGTTCATTTTATGCTCCTTATATGAAGTTTTAGTGGGTTTTTATGTATATTTTGAGTGGTTTGTGTATATTTTGTCTCATGAGGTCAATTATGATTTATGTGATTTTTGAGGCAAAATCAGAGTTTTTAGGTAGATATCGGAGTTATAAGAGGGTGAAGGCTTGGAGAAATAGCCTAAGACCCCTTGTCACATGAAGAGACCGAGCCAAAAGCTAGTCCCGATGAAGAGAAAGTAAGGAAAGTGGAGTAAAATGCAACAAAAAGCCAAGTGACGAGCCATTCTACATGTGCAACGCTCGTCGCACAATTCAGCAGCTTGCATTACCTTCCAGAGACTAAGCGATGAGTCGTCGCTCCATATGCGACGCTCGTCGCCCATTCGTGCAATTCATGAAGATTTTCCAGAGACTTAGCGACGAGTCGTCGCCCTATAAGCGACGCTCGTCGCTCAATCGAGCAAGGCAATGTGTTTTTTCCAGAAGCTGAGCGACGACTTGTTGCTCAGAGAAGCGCCGCTCGTCGCTTTTCACATCCGGGCTATTTTTGACGGTTTTCTTCCTAATTTTTGGAACCACTATATAAAGTGGCGGTTATCTTTTGTAAAAATAAATCAGATTTAGTTTTCATTTTAATTTTTCTGTAGTTTTTCTAGAGTAGTTTTTAGTTTTCTTTCAAGCATCCATTTAAGAACATCTTGTAGAATTTGAATCCGCACTTCAGTTTATGTTATTTCCCGTTCCGTAAGTTTTGTTGTTTCATTATTTCTTTTTACATCATTATCTATTGTTTATTGTATGTTTTGTATGATCATGTGTTGTGAGTAGTTCTTTATCTAGGGTTAGGGTGAAATCCCTAATTCGAAGCATGGATTGATATTTTATTGATTGATTGTGTGCGATTTGAGTCTATGATTGAACCTATGCTTAATGAGTCTTGATTTAAATATCTTTGTTAGCCTTTTCAATAAAACGGAAGTTTGAGAATTGGTTTAACTTAGGATTGAGATATATTTGAGTTAAATTCCTTTTAGTATTAGCCAATAGAACGGAAGTTTGAGGATTAATGCTAGTTGGTCTTAAATCGATATTAGTTAATAGAGCAGAAGCTTGAGACTAATTAGATCACGTTCTCTCATATTCATGGCTCAATTTCATACAATCATGAAAGTGATTGAATTCCATGTTAGAATTAGGTGATGTCCGACGCCCTAGTGTCTTTCATACCATTGTTATACATTATTTTCATTATTGCTCTAGTTATTTGCATTGTAGGATTAGAATATCACCATATATTTTGTTTGAACCTTGTCTTGGCTAGTCATAAGCATACAATTTGGAATTATCAAGCCTAACTCGCTGCACGATTCCTATGACTCGGACATGTACGACATCAATACACGTCTGCGTCAAGTGATGTTGGCATAAGAAGCCCAGCTTGCCCATTCTGCGGGCAACCCGTTCCACGATCTTAGGGCCGACATAGCTGCTTTGGAGGCCCAAAGGGAGAGAGAGAAGGAAGCCGCCATGGAGGCATAGCAATCAAGGAGAAAGTCTTTCTCCTGGTTTAGGCGCGGCTCCTCAAGTGGTCACTGAAGGCCACATATCCTTTTTAGACTTCCCCTAACTATATGCTTATGGTTTTATTGTCTAGTTCTCTTTGCTATACTGTTAAGCATTGAGGACAATGCTTAGTTTAAGCATGGGGGGGAGTCTACACCTTTTGTGTAGATATTTTCTTTTTTACTTTTATTTTTAATTTTGTACTTTTACATTTTCTTAGCTAGTTTAGGTTAGTTTTCAGTTTTTAGTTTAGTTTTTTCTTTTATTTATTTTTGTAAGATGTATTTTCTTGAAAAAAAAATGAAAAGAAAAAAAAAAGAAAAAGAGAATGCTAGCCATAAACCTGTGAAGGAGGCTAGGCAAAAGGAGAGTGAGTGTACATTGGAGTTGTTGTTGCTGCTATCTTTATTCCTCCTACGCTGAGTCGCCATCTGCAGGTATATTTCTATCCCTATCTTTGCTCTTCCTTTCTCTATATTCTAGCTCCACCATATTGTCACACCTTGACCCACCGAGCTATCCTCACTAGATTCTCGCACATCATCTTTCACTAACCACCGCAGGTCTTTTAAGCTACAAATTTTAACCCACAAATAAGCCCCCATCCTCTTTGATCCAAAGACAGTTCTTGGATTGCGAGATCCAAGAGCTCCATTATTTTGAGCCTAATTGTTATGGAGTTTGAGTATTTATTGTGGTACATTGTGTTGTGGTTGTGTTGGTTGTTTTGTGTGTGTGGGTTGGGTTGAGGTCGATAAGGGGTTTGGGATTTTGATGGGCTTACATGTGAGATCACTTATGAGGGGAAGGAGATTAAGATAGGAAGCCTCTTACTTTTGGGGAGTCATAAGGAGAACCGGTTTTCATGTTTAAGAGGTAATGTTGCAATCGATGGTGTTATCCCGATTCAACATTGGTGCTTATTAGTTAGCTATGCATTCTACATTTGAGCTTTCATTGTCATATCAAGGGTTACTAAAGACCCTACTTTCATCTAGGGTTGCTGAACACCCTATCGTCATCCACCACAAAAAGCAAGCATGGGGGAACCCATTGCTCGCTTATTCGTGTTCTCCATCCCATATGTTTGTATAGACTAAGCTTGATCATGCATTGTATTTGTTCATTTTATAGCTTGGTTTGTACTTTGTTTTTCATTGAAAAAGGGAAGAAATTCATGCTTGATAAGAGAAAGACCCGGCTAGGTTGAAAACCCGAAAGGGCGACCTAGGCAAAAGAGCGGCATGAGTGGGTGAGCAAGTGAGATTTGAAAAAGTAAATGAGTGGCTAGGGTGAAAACCCAAAAAAAATGGGCCCCTAGGCAAAATGAGAGAAAAAGAATGATTCAAAGTATACTTGTTTTCCATTTTGTTTGGAGTGGCGACATAAGAAATGGGAAATGGGAGATATAAGGAAGGAATTTTGGTAGGCCACAATTGGAGGGATAAGTAGTAGATTTTTGTTTACATTTTTCATTTCTCACATTCATTTTTGGAGCTATAAGGAGGTTGAAGAGTAGGGAATTTTGGTTTTTGATGTCACTTGATCTTTCATGTCTATCTCTTGTTTTTGGTGTGTGTGTTGTGTTAGCCAAGTGAAGGGGTTAAGTGGTATGAATGATTTGGACCCTTGGCAAACACCGGGTATTAGAGGAGTCTAGGAAGGGAGGCATAAGAAGTAGTTTAGGATTTGGAGACCGTGTCTTGGCCTTGTTTTACTTGTGTTTTCACCTTGATTTGCTCGAGGACGAGCAAAGGCTAAGCATGGGGGAGTTTGATAAGTGCAATTATTTGCACTTATCTGTGTTCATTTTATGCTCCTTATATGTAGTTTTAGTGGGTTATTTTTAGGTATATTTTGAGTGGTTTGTGTATATTTTGTCTCATGAGGTCAATTTTGTGATTTATGTGATTTTTGAGGCAAAATCGGAGTTTTTAGGTAGATATCGGAGTTATAAGAGGGTGAAGGCTTGGAGAAATAGCCTAAGACCCCTTGTCACATGAAGAGACCGAGCCAAAAGCTAGTCCCGATGAAGAGAAAGCAAGGAAAGTGGAGTAAACTGCAACAAAAAGCCAAGTGACGAGCCATTCTACATGTGCAACGCTCGTCGCACAATTCAGCAGCTTGCATTACCTTCCAGAGACTAAGCGACGAGTCGCTCCATATGCGACGCTCGTCGCCCATTCGTGCAATTCATGAAGATTTTCTAGAGACTTAGCGACGAGTCGTCGCCCTATAAGCGACGCTCGTCGCGCAATCGAGCAAGGCAATGTGTTTTTCCAGAAGCTGAGCTACGACTCGTCGCTCAGAAAAGCGCCGCTCGTCGCTTTTCACATCCGGGTTATTTTTGACGGTTTTCTTCCTAATTTTTGGAACCACTATATAAAGTGGCGGTTATCTTTTGTAAAAATAAATCAGATTTAGTTTTCATTTTAATTTCTCTGTAGTTTTTCTAGAGTGGTTTTTAGTTTTCTTTCAAGCATCCATTGAAGAACATCTTGTAGAATTTGAATTCCGCACTTCAGTTTATATTATTTTCCCGTTCCGTAAGTTTTGTTGTTTCATTATTTCTTTTTACATCATTATCTATTGTTTGTTGTATGTTTTGTATGATCATGTGTTGTGAGTAGTTCTTTATCTAGGGTTAGGGTGAAATCCCTGATTCGAAGCATGGATTGATATTTTATTGATTGATTGTGTGCGATTTGAGCCTATGATCAAACCTATGCTTAATGAGTCTTGATTTAAATATCTTTGTTATAGCCTTTTCAATAAAACGGAAGTTTGTGAATTGGTTTAACTTAGGATTGAGATATATTTGAGTTAAATTCCTTTTAGTATTAGCCACTATAACGGAAGTTTGAGGATTAATGCTAGTTGGTCTTAAATCGATATTAGTCAATAGAGCGGAAGCTTGAGACTAATTAGATCACGTTCTCTCATATTCATGGCTCAATTTCATATAATCATGAAAGTGATTGAATTCCATGTTAGAATTAGGTGATGCCCGACGCCCTAGTGTCTTTCATACCATTGTTATACATTATTTTCATTATTGCCCTAGTTATTTGCATTGTAGGATTAGAATATCACCATATATTTTGTTTGAACCTTATCTTGGCTAGTCATAAGCATACAATTTGGAATTATCAAGCCTCCTTGTGTTCGACCCGTACTAAAATTTGCTCATCAGTCGCCTATTTAATTCTGAAGATATAAAAAATGTATGAATATTTGTTATTATTATTATTATATAATAGTAATAATAAAAATATAACTATTATTTTTAGAAAATAATAACAAATATTCAATTTTTTATAAATAATAATAATAATAATATCTTTCAAAAAAAAAAATAATAATAATAATATACCCATGCGGTTTTCACCCATTTCCGCAGCTAGGGATGGTCACGGGTCCAGGACCCTGTTGGACCTGCCCCAGACCCGCCCCTTTTTTAAGGGTCTGGGTCTTATTTTTTGAGACCCATCGGGTCGGGGTCGGATCTGGATCTAAAAAATATTTGGTGGGTCCGGGTCCGGGTCTAATATCCGGACCCTGGACCTGCCCCTTGGACCCTTATAAATATTAAATTGTCCATTTCTTTTGTCTTCTACGTATGAATTATGCCCTCAACACTTATTTTCTTTTCATATAATCATAATATATATAAATAATATATATGCTACTTGCTAAGTGTTAGTTAACCCAATTACCCTTATTTCATGGACTCGAACTAGTATTTATAAAAAATTGTACGCGTATATTGGTGACGTTATGCGAGTTTCGATGTTAAATTAATTTTAAATATTTGTAAAATACGATAATAACTCTGTTACAAATATACGAAAAGTACAATGACTTACAAATGTTTCAAATTTGACAAATCAAAGAGACTTATTTTAGACCCACTAAGGACCCATTAAGGACCCTAGACCCATCAGATTCGAAGGGTCCGGGTCTGAGTTTGAAAATGTTAGATCTTTAGGGTCCGGATCCGGGTCTAAAAATTTTAGACTTATTTTGTCGCCTATTTAATTCTGAAGGTATAAAAAAATATGAATATTGTTATTATTATATAATCATAATAATATAACTATTATATTATTAAATAATAATAACAAATATTCAATTTTTTATAAAGAATAATAATAAACATATTTATATATATACACAAAACATGGACTAAAATTTAGATTTACATTAATAAATGAAAAAATTGTACATTAATATTTATAATACAATTAAAAATTATTATTTACATAAATGTTTGAAGAATATTTACATTAATAAATGAAAAAATTATAGAAGTATATTAGGTAAGCTCGGTTACTTAACTAATACATATTTATAAAAAAATATGGACAAAAAAAATTAAATTTACACTAATGTATGTAAAAGTTATACAGTAATATTTAGGAAAATTTGCTCAAAATAATCCCAACTATCATCCGTTGGCCAAAAATAATTCCAACTATCAATTATTTTTTAATAATCCCAACTATTCTCATAATCTGTTGAAAACATACCCACATCCCTTTTAACCGGCTACAATAGGTACTTTTTCCACTTTGAACAGGTAAGTAAAAAAAAAAGAAAAAAGTGAAAAAGTACACTAGTCGAAAAAACCTCAAAGACTGCAGTTTTTAGGCCCCTAAAGACTGCGGTTTAGGACCCAAGCACTTGTGGTAGCAGCTGATAGTATAACTCAATGACTGCGGTTGAAAATCGCAGATAGAAATAAGCACATTGGCTGCGGTAGAAAAAAACAGGTGTGTTTGTTTTCAACAAATTATGAGAATAGTTGAAATTATTAAAAAATAATTGATAGTTGAGATTATTTTTGGCCAATGGGTGATAGTTGGGATTATTTTGAGCAAATTTTCCTAATATTTATAATACAATTAAAAGTATTATTTACATAAATGTTTGAAATATAATACAAGACTAAAACCTGAGCAAAAAAAATCGTAAATCTCTAAATTTTCGAAAAAAATCAGAAAGATCTCCATAAATCTAAAAAAACAAGACTAAAAACCCTAATTTTTCAAATTCTCTAAATTTTCGAAAAAAGCAAAAAATCAGAAAAATAACAAAGCTAAGAAAATCAATAATATCCCATAAATCCATCAAATCAGCTCTTAAAATCATAATATTCGAAATCATCTAAAAAACTCATAAAATACATAAAGCTTCAAAACACCAAAAAAAACTCTATATTCTCTAAAATTTAAATTAGTTTCATGTTTGAGAAATCAAAAAATAAAGGAAAAAATTTAACAAAAATAAGCAAAAATAATCAAAATTACCTTTAAATCAAAAGTTTGAAGGTCCATAAGTGAAATGCTCAAACAAAAGCCAACGGAAAAAAGGCCAAAAAAATGTAAAACAACAGGCCAAAAAAAAGAGTTAGAAAAATGGTGGAAGTACGTAAGTAAAAATAATGAGCAGTTAGGAAAAATTAAGGTTAGAAGAGAGAGAAATGAGAAGGAGAGATGAAGCGTAAGGTGTGAAAAATATATGAGAATTGGGGGTGGGGGGGTATCGAACAAGATGGGGGAAGGACGTATCGAGAGTATAAATAAAATGAATATGTTTATGTGAAAAAAATGTTTTGACACCAATTTTGTAGCATACAAGTTTCGCTACAAAATAGGCTACAAAACTCTTTGTAGCATAATGTTTGGCTACAAAGAGTTTTGTAGCCTATTTTGTCACATAATAGTTTCCTGCTCCATCACTAAAAATTGAACCGTTTAAAAATTTTGAACAACAATTTTGGCGACGAAAAAAGCCCTTTGTCGCTAGTTTTAAATTTTTATTGTAGGGAAATTATTGAAAGTTCGTATTATTCACGGTAATTTTTTCTTATTATTATTATATTGTAGGCAATAAACTTTTAAATTTTTATTGCATTTAATTTTTTTTTTCTATTTTCCTTTTATTTTTTTGCAAATTGACCTACAATTGTAGGTTACCAACAAATTAAGGATGCTAGAGGGAAATCCACATCAAAGTTGGTATTATTCAGGGTTAATCAAAAGTTCGTATTATTGTAGGGAAATCGGCGAAAGTTCGTATTATTCACAGTAATTTTTCATAATAATAATAATAATAATAATAATAATAATAATAATAATAATAATAATATAATAATAATAATAATAATAATAATAATAATAATAATAATAATAATAATAATAATAATAGTGACACCACATGTACATGTCTTAGTAGGCAAATAGCCTTAATGTTATATCAAATATATAACTATATATAATAAATTAAGTTACAAAATAAATAATCAAAAGTTTAAGATAGTAGGACTAATGATGCATATGTTTATTCCTTGATCATAAGTTTCATAATCATGATTCTCTTGATTTTGTGGGACCAAGAAAATCCAAAACATTTGTCTTCACCGTACATACAAAATAGAACGCACAAATATCTTTTACTGTTGCTCATCTTTAGCAGGTTGGTTATTATGAGGTTGTGATCTATTTTGAAGCCAATTTGTAAAAGAATCAAGTGTTTTTGTGTCGGCTCGATAGTGTTTCTGAGTGAATTCTAGAAGAAGTGGCCATGTAAAGTCTTGATATAGTCTTGGAGACCCTAATTTACTTGGTGGCTTAACAACTTTGTCTCCTCTTGGACATAAGAAAAATGCTAGTGACTTTCTTGGACTTTCACTATTTACAACTGCTCTATGTAGACAACTCTTGTATACTCCATTTGACAAAGCCTACACAAATCAACATTTCAATCTATTAATCACTACAATTCCACATTCATATAAATATCCTTTGAAAATATATATGTGAGTGAATTTGAACATTTGTACAAGACGGATCCAAGTCATTCAATGATGTTAATGAGAGTATTCTAATTATGTATAAAATTAGAAACCTAAAAATATTGATAATGTGATGATTAAGTTCATTGTAGATTTGCTACATCGATCAATACATGCATTGACTTGAGTTCAACCTCCTTAAGTACATTTTTTTTACATATTATCAATAATATTTGAATTTGTTCTAGATTCACCCCTGCATTTGTCCTTCAACATTTCGTAATTAAAGAACATGACTTTTCAAAAAGCACAAAAAAGTTTAGTTGCAAATTCAAAGTAAATATATGTGTGTGAGTGAAATTTGAAATAATATATAAAGCTAGGTTTATGCATTATTGACAATCACACAATCACTCAACACTATAATCATTTAAGCCACTAGCTTTTTAGTGACTCTTCTTATTATTAAGAGTATTTACTTGTAGACAAATAATCTATACTTTACTCATAATACTTTATTATTGATCAATTATTTTATATTAATATTATAAAAACTCGTGTATTATATATATATATATATATATATATATATATATATATATATATATATATATATATATATATATATATATATATATATATATATATATATATATATATATATATATATATATATATATATATATATATATATATATATATATATATATATATATATATATATATATATATATATATATATATATATATATATATATATATATATATATATGATTGGTTTACGCTTTATGCGATTGGTTCTGTAAATGTAAGTTTATATTATATGTTTTTTTATTACTATATGTGATCAGTATTGAAGTTTAAGTGATCATTAATACTATATAATATGTGATTGATTTAAAGCTATAAATGATTTTGATCATTAATGAAGAATTAAATGCCTGATTGTATTTACCTTAAAATGCTCAGATGGAGTGATTTTACTACAAGAAAATTGTATTTTTCTCACTCTACCTTTTATAAACTAAATTTCACGTATTAATTATTTTAGTTATTATTTACTTTCATGTATTATTTGTTATAAACTAAATTACGTATTTATTATTTACTTTTTACTTTTTACTTTTTACTATTACAGTTTTTACTCCCTCTGTTTCATAAAGAAGTTCTCACTTTTGATTTAGAGGTATTCCATTTGTTGTGTCCATAAAGAATATTTTCATTTATATCACAAATTTTGGACAATAACCTTGTTACTCATCATTTTTATATTTTAATAATGCTTATGATCTCATATAACCTCCACTAACTATATTTTAATATTTTTATATTTCTTATGATCTCCATATGTTTCCCACTAACTTTATAAAAATAATTTTTATTAGTTGTGGTCCACATATTATTTCCACTATCTTTCTATTAATATTTTTTGAATATTCATGGTTCCCACTTTTACTCCATTTAATTTATTATTGAATAAAATAATATATTCACAATCAAAAAGATTCTATTTTTCTTAATTTCCTTCAATATGTCTTAGGGGAACTTCATTTAGGAATGGAGGGAATATATATTATTTATTATTCGTGCTTTGAAATTAGTTATTTATTATTTATCATTTGATAATTAAATGTGTATTATTTATTATTTATAATTTACAAAAATTAAGAAAGATGTGGAATCTTTGTAATTGGATTTATCATAAAATAAATAGTGAAAATATTTAATAATGATTTTAATTATAACTAAAAAACATCTAGGGACGACGTAAATCAATAAAATGAACATAGATAAAGTTTAATATGATTTTTTGAAGACGATATCAATATTTATTTTGTATTGCATTTATATGTAAACCAAAACATAAAATGATCACGAGATTAGAGTATTTAGATTCAATAAAAAATATGGACAATTTTATATCCAGAAAATAAACTAAGGGTTACATTTGATTAAAATTATAAGATGAAAATAATTTTCTTTCACTAAAACAACAATTAATATTGTACAAAATGATACACGAGAATATCATTTATAATCAAAAAAGTAAGAAACACTTTGCTCATTAATTATCACAAGGATTATACCCCTGCAATGCACGTTGTAGGTTTATTTTTAGTTTTATAAATTGTTTTGGCTGATAACATGTAAGACCTTTTACAAAATTCAACAAAATACTCATCATATTCTTTCACCGTTGTTTGATAAGGCATGATTATTCTTATAAAGCTAAAATATATTATTAATATTAGTATGATTATGAATTTGTAGAGTCTATGTCAATAAAACCACTTTAAATAAAACTCTTCATTGACAATTTAGATTGCATTACGGAAGATGAAGAGATGAGTTTCAAAACAACAATCAACACTATTAGAGTGACATTTGGCAAAGTGGTTTTAAAATAGTGACACTTGTCACAATTGTTTCTGAATTAGTATATTTACTAGGATTATACCCGTGCTATGCACGATGTAGGTTTACTTTTGTTTATTATAAATTGTTTTGGCTACTAATATGTAGGACCTTTAATAAAATTTAACAAAGTCTTCATTTAGAATTTTTCACCATTTCAAGATAATGCAAGATAATTATTAATTAAGCATTAGCAAATTTATATTAAGTGTAATCATAATACATAATAGAAGTAATACTTAATTAAAGTGCTAATGATGTTATCATGCATAGTGATATATAGCTAAATAGTAGTATGATTGAATATTACCTCTTAAATTGGATGCTAGAATGATATTTGAAAAGGGATACGTAAATTAGTGAACATATATTTTTGATGACCATTAAATATAGTAGAAGTTGAAGAATCTACAATTATACCATATATGATGATGACTCTTTTGTTGTATATTTATAAGTTAAAATTAGATTGCACGAGTTAATTTCAATGTATACTACTTCAACTTTATTAGTCTTTTTTGTAAACTCTAAGGGGGTGTTTGGTATGAACTTTTTCATACTAAGTAAGGGATTCAAATACCATTACTCCACATATTTTGTTTGGTATGATATTGGGTTAATCCAATCCCTTCTTGAGGGTAATGGATACCCTTACTTTGTTACTACCAATTTATGTCAAGTAACCAATTCCCTTTCTATAATCAATTAAGTATTTCCCTTATATTTTTCATACCAAACAACATCTAACTACAACACATACCTTTACCCTTACTCTTGTTTATCATTTCCCTTTCCATTAGATTTTATATTTCCATACCAAACACCCCCTAAATTTATATTGCATTGCGTTAGGAATGTGAAGTGAGTTGTTAAAATAAATTTCTTAACATTAATTAGTCTTACATCAATTTATGAGTTATATTCTCTTATAAAGCTAAAAACAAAATTATTAATATTTGTATGAATATGAATTTGTTGAGTATGTGTCAATATTAAGTATTCTATTACAATTAAAAGCACTTTAAAAAAACTCTTCATCGACTTGCATTAGGGAGGATGAAGAGATAGAATTCCAAAACAACTATCCAACACTATTAGAGTGACACTTGGTAAAGAGATTTTAAAAAGCATTTGTGTAGATGTTTACTAGGTAAAGAAATTTTAAAAAGCATTTGTGTAATGACACTTGTCACAAATGTTTTTAAATTACTATATGTATGATGATGATGTGATATGACAAGAAAAATTTAAAAATAACACATTTAGATGTAGAAGTGTACTTCCATTCAAATATTTTTATTCTAAATTAAAAGGACGTATATTCTCGCCACTATTTGATGACAGATGCCTTTTTTTTGTCGCTCTCTCTAATGTGCTTGATAACTCAAAAATGTTTTATATATTAACGTTAAATGGTGCTCGTTGAGAGGGGTATAATTGTTAGAGTATGTAACATATCTTGGGGCCTCAACCAAAAGCTAAGCTTTTGGTTGAGTTGGTTCCGTAATAATAATGTGCAATGTTTATCTAGTTTGTCATACGTGAACCAATCACTTTCTACAAACGAAACAAAAATATTAAAGCTAGAAAACATAGTAGGGACGAACGGAGCAATAATGAAAATTAAAAGTAGCGAAAAGAATAATAGAAATGTAAGAAAAATTACCATGAAAGTATCACCAATATTGACGACAAAAGCTTGAGGATTAGGACGAATAGAGTACCATTTTTGGTCAACAAAGACTTGAAGGCCACCAACATGATCTTGATGAAGGATGGTCAACGAGGTGGGATCACAATGAGGTCCTGTTCCAAGTGTTAATTCTGGTTTTTCACAAATTGGATAATAATTTAATCTCATTATTGACTCATTTCCTTCGAAGAATTCTCTAAAATACTTTCTTCCAACTCCTAGACTCATTCCTAACAGCTCCATGATCGCAAGTGATAGCTTACTCATTGCGTTACAATATTCTTGGTACACCCTCCTATAAATAATACCAAAAATGTTAAGGGACCCATTAAATCAACAACAAATCAATTTATTATGCTCATTTTTTATTTTTTTACTTTTATTTTAGTCTAGTTATTGTTAAACTTTTTGTTTTTACATGAAGTACAGTGTATTGTCTCTAAATCTTTGTACTATGGCCTATGTGGAATCTGGTAGAGAGTTTTTATTCGAGATCTTCATTAGTATGATAAAAAAAAATTACAGTAGGCCTTGTATGAAACTGTCTCAGTGTGAGAAGAGTCTATATCATTAGGTTATTTTTCCATATTTAAGATGGTAATAAGTGATCATTATAAGGTTATAAGTGATTACTTTAAGTCTAAAGACTATAAAAAGTAATCGCATGAAAACTGTAAGTGATCAAATTAAGAATATAAGTGATCACTTTAACAAAAAGTGTTTGAGTCAACCTGATAGAAACAATCTCATCGTCAAACCTTTTCAATTGAGCATTCGTAAAAATGTAAAGAATAATGTTTCCTTACTAGTAGATATGCTTACTATTTTTTTTTTAAAAAAGCCGGAAAATAGCCAGAGGGTCGTTCTTAAGGGTATGCGAGGTGATTGACCACACATGGCCCCCTCTTTCTCTTGTATATAAAAAGGTTAATAAAAAAACATGTTAACTATATTAATAAAAAAATATATTTCCTATAAGTAAGACGTAAAATAAAAATTTTGAATGGCTCTCCTGAATTTTCAAGAGGGCTCTAAATAAGAATTATATATCTTACCCGAATTCATGAAATTCATCCCCCATAACGTCGACTATGTAGTTTTGTACCACATTAGACTCACTAAGATCATCAGAATAACGAAAAGAAAGAGTTTCTTTCCAAGGCAATTTATTGGTAAACCTTCCAGCAAAACTGCTAAAATACCCACAATGATCACCTGGTTTTCTAAGAGCTTTTTGTTTTTCATTAAAAGGCAAATCAAAAAAGAAATCCATTGCTTCATGAGCTTTAGCTAAAAGCTTATTATCAATAGAGTGATTAACCACTAAAAAGAATCCATGCTTTTTGCATGCTTCATTCACAAGCTTAGTTGCTTTTGAAACTTCAACTGAGTCTCCTGAAAGGAATCCCTCTAGATCAATGGGGGGTACCTCTAATTCAGGTGGTTTTTGTAAGCATGGTTTTTCATGATCTGGCCATATGAATTGAGTTGGTATGTTCTGTTGATGATGTTTATTCATAAGTGTTGTTTCAAACAATCTCATTGTTTGAGCTGGAGTTGGAAGAGTATTCACTACTGCTTGCATTTCTATTTGTTTTTGATATGAATAATATGGATGGATTAAAGAAAGAAAGAAAATGGAGAATGAAGGGAGACAAGAAGTTCAAGCAAGTTTGTGTTGTAGCGTAGAAGTGATGAGCAAGGGGTATAAATTAGATGGGAGTTCAAACAATAGGTGTCATGTCAACTTATACCCTTACTTTCTCGGTCCCTATGAGAATGCACTCATTTTATTTTTGTTGAAATTTATTGGAAAGTGAAATTTAGTTGTAGAATAAGACAAAAAAACAAGTTGGGTTATTGCCAAAAAAAGAAAAGGTACAAAATGAAAGCGACAAAATAAAATGCATAGAGGTGCAAATTAAAAGAGACAGAATGGTATGTTTTATTTATTTATTTAAATTTATGTCATAGTGGAATAATATTGTATTGTTGTGATTGCCATTTTTAATTGTCCTTACTATTTTGAGAATTAGATTTTATGTTATTAATAATATACCACGCACCTTTGTTTGATTTTATGATTGTATAGATCAAGTTCAAATCAATTATTTATAGAGCTCCACTTTCCTTAATTAAATCAGTAACTAAATTAAGTACAGACCCGCTTAATGCTATATTTGTTCCCTACCACTCTATTTCTACTTGTAGCTTTCGTAATTGGTGAAATTGTGACACATGTATATGTCTTGGCTCAACTAAATAGTCTCTTATGAACTTGTCAATAATTTTACACCCTCCAAATCTATTTAGATGTTCCATTTGTGGTCCATTAAAAAGTAGGAAAATTTGATTTAAAAGGTGCGAACTTTGACATATTTGCTAGCAAAGGTTCGAACTTTCGTTATTCCAGGAAAGGTTTCAAATTTGCCTTCCATCTTCAATAAAAGGTTTCCTTTACTAGAAACCGGTAAAATTTGAAAAACACTCAATTAAACCTCCATTGCCATTAATTCTCACCTGTATTTCTCCTTCTCTTTCTCCTTGATTGCACAACCATCATCATCAACATTTACTTCTCTGTGCATGCTACTCCCCTACCCAGCTCCTCATCTCCCTTTAAAATCTGAGCGAATCCACTCCAAAGATTGCACTCAGCATTTCACTTTCACTCCTTCTCTGATTTGCATTCAAGTGCTGGGAAGTTGGTAAGTCATCTTATTTGGCTTTATTTGGCTTCAATTTCTTTCCTAAATTGGTGAGATTGTTACGTGTTATGTGAAATCTTCTTTCATTTGATTGTTGTTTGTATAAATGGATAGAAAATTTACGTTTTATTCTAGTTTGGTGGGAAATTTGTTGAAGAGAATGGTGATGTTATATATAATGGGGGTATGGGTAGAACGTTTGAGGTTAACCAAGTTGATTGTTGCTTGAAACATCTGTTTAGTTTGGGTGAAATGTGCTTAAATAGTAATTTGATTGAAGGGTTGTTTTATGCTGTTCCTGGAATGCCATTAAAGGATGGTTTAAGAAAAATACTTGTTGAGGAGGATGCTTTTCAGGTTTCACAAGTAGCTATTTTGAACAGGTTTGTAGAGCTTTATGTCTTAGCCAAAATACATGTTTCCCCACGTTCCATTGTAGGCTCCCCTTTTGTCCATACCCCAGTTTCACATAATGAAAGTGACACTTCTTCACTTGGGGTCAAACCAGTATCCAAGAAGTTGACCATTAAAAGGGGACCACAAAGTGGTGTAGGTAGTAAAAAGCAAAGTAACACAAACCCTAATTTGTCTTTCCATGTGGACACAACCATTGATTCTTGGCTATTAAATGACCCACTTGAACAACCATCCTCTAACCTACCTGTTGATAAGCCTCCATCCTCCACTATTAATGAACCCACACATACAATAGATCCAATAGATCTAGGACAAAGCATGTTATGTCCATGTTAGAGGATATAAGAACAGCTGTGATGCAGAGGTTGTTTGTGAAAAAAAATGAATCAGAGAAGTGGAAATACAATTATGGACCAAGGGTGATAGGAAGGCTTGAGAAGGAGAAGGAGCATGCTAGGTCCTGTGATGCAATTCCATCTACATGCACCATCTTCCAATGCACTGATGCAATTGGGGATGTATTGTCAGTGGATTTAGAGCAAAGAACTTGTTCATGTAGAAAGTGGGATTTAACTGGTATTCCTTGCAGGCATGCAGTAGCTTGCATTTCCTTTCTTCATCTGACTGTGGAGGATTACATTGATCCTATGTACACAAAAGAGAGGTATTTGAAGGCTTACTCATTCTCCATTCCTCCAATTGAAGGCCCTAGGTTCTGGCCAAAGATGAACAACTTCTTAACTCCTCCATGCATTAAGGTTGGTCCTGGGAGACCAAGGACAAAGCGTAGAAGGGATCCACATGAGAGTCCCAAAAAGCCAGGAAAGTTGAGTAGGCATGGAGCTGAGATGACCTGTGGAATTTGCAATCAAAAGGGGCACAACAGGAGATCATGCCCACACAAAGCATCAGGAGCTGTAAGGAGTTTGAACCTAAATGCGGTGCCACAACAGCACACTGAAACAGAATGCCAAGGTTCAACCCACACTTTGTCTACACCATCAGCTCAGCCTACAAGAACTGGAAGGCGAGGAAGGAGCATCAGAAGTGGAGTTGGTGCAAAAGGAGGACAAGCAAGGAGAGGAAGGCCTAGAAAAGCCAAAGTGCCCAGTTAGTTCTCACAGCCAACACAAGCTTCAGGAACTTAGTATTTTTAGTATTTTATGTTAGTATTATATGTAATTTGAACAAAAGTGTAATTTTTTGGGTTTGCATTTATACCAGTATGTATTTTGGATGTTTGGGGGCAGGAATTTTGCTGTATGAACAATCAATTAATGTGTTAAAGCATTAGCAATGTCAACAACTTATTTCCATGAAACATATTTTTCATTTCATTACTTAAATTAGTTCTTACAAAGACATGAACTTTTTCAATTTAGTTCTTACAAAGGGCATTGTACAACACAAACACAGCCCATGAAATACACAAAACTACAAACAAGTTCTTCTCCCTAACTGCTGCTTTCTTCAATTCCAACTTCAGATTGTTGATTTCAGACTTGTACTGTTGCTTCTTCATTAGGGCTTTATCCAATTCCTTCAAAATTTGTTGTCTCTCTATAAGCTTCACCTCCATATCATCTTCTTGTGCATAGATTAACTCCTTTTCCCATTTGAAAAAACCACAATCATCATTCTACAAGAACAAACAAGTCCCACATTTAGAAACAGAAATTGAGAAACCCTAAAAAAATTTGAAGATACTTACAGGCCAATTAGGGCATCCAAAAAACCTATGTCCCAAATTAGGACACTTCCGTACAGTACGAATTTTAGCCTTGATACCATGCTGACAGTATATGCTGTGGGGGTATGCGCTTCTCAAGGTTGAAGAAGAAGAAGCCATGGATGAGTGTTTGGTACTGCTTAACTTCGACATTGGCAGCCATATAAAGCAACATCATAAAGATCATAACCGGTTACAAAAGGTAATGGTTTACCTGAACACCTTTTATTGAAGATGGAAGGGAAAGTTGAAACCTTTCCTAGAATAACGAAAATTCGAACCTTTGCCAGCAAATGTGCCAAAGTTGGCACCTTTTAAATCGAATTTTCCTAAAAAGTAAGCAGTTGGGGTATTTTAAATGATTATATTAATTGTAAAGGTGGTAATAAGACTGTAGGAGTCATGTAAGTAGTAAAAGTAGGGGTATTTTGGACATTACTTGTGTGAACATGGGATATTTAGGTAAAAAAAAGATTGACAAAAAAGGAAATGTGACAATTGATATAAACTTGTGTGAACCTTTATTCTAATTACCAAATTGTTCCATTGTGACCCTTTTTCACATAAAAACGTTAGACGTTAATTTCGAAGCTTTAAGGTTGTTGTACACCTATTTATGCGACTCACCATTTTAAATGCCATCAATTTCAATATTTTTCTCCCTAAACATAAACGTCAACTCTAACATCTTTCATCCAAATCAATTTTTTTTCCCAATCCAAAAATGGTAGAGTTAGGTTTATGTTTTGAAAGAAAATGTTGAAACTGATGATATTTGAAATGGTGAGTCGCATAAATAGGCGTACAACAGCCTTAAAGTTTCGAAATTAATGTTTGCTAATGTGTTTATGTGCAAAACGGACACTGTAAAACAATTTAGTAAACCTCAAGACTACCGCATGGATTTTTTAAAAGTTTGCTAATGATGTACTCCCTCCGTTCTTTTAAGTTTTTTCAAATTATTATAAAGGGTAGTTTCAAAAGTTTGTCCACTTTGGAATCACTACAACAAATTTAGCTTTTTGCGACATTGAATTTAGTGACAATAAAAAAAAATGCCACTGATTCATATTTTTAATGTAATAATTACTGATTTTTATTTTAAGTTCTACCATACAGTGATTTAACAACACTTAATTTGGTTTTTAGTTGCATATGTAATTATCACAATAATCAATAGTGGCATTTGTGAGAAATATCACTATATATCCTATGTTGCTAAAAGCTTTAGTGTCACTTTTCAATATGCTAGCATGATGCTAAAGGGTCTAATAAATGCCACTAAATCCTCAATATATACTATAAGAAACTTGAAATATAGACATTTAAATTAAATGTTGCTAAATATATCCCACTAAAAGCAAATTACGTTGTAGTAAATTCTTTCCGTTTTTGGAAATCTTTTTTACCTAATATACCCTTTTAACCTCTCTCATTTATCACATTAACCTGTATATTCACACACACACACACACACACTCTCTCTCCCTTATTTCTCTCGTATGAACTGCCCCCTCATTATTACCCCTCAAACGTCGTGTCTCTTTGATCTCTCCTTTCCTCACTCTCTGTCTTCAAATTCGCCATATTCATGGCTAGGAGTGTTCACCGATCCAAATCCGGACTGGACCGGGATCTCGAATATGCTAAGACCGGAGACCGAACCGGTTCCATTCGTTCCGGACCGGGTTTGGACCGGTTAGACTGGAATTAATTTTCTATACCAAAAATAAATTAAAAAATGGAAGATTTAAAAATAAATTAGCAAATTAATTATTATAAAATTAAAATATTTGAATTAAAAAATTATTTTGTGTTGAAAATAAAAATATTTAAAGCCCTTTAAATAAGTATATACATAATAATCGTAAATATTATTCACTTTCAAAATCACTTTTTATGTGCATCAGGTCCAACTCTGATTTTTTCGGGTTTAGACCGGACCGAACCGGAAACCCGAAATGTCGAATACGTAAGACTCGGAGACAGGATCGGATGCAACCGGTCCGGTTTGATCTCACCCGATTCTGGTCCGAACCGCCAGTCAGGTCTCATTTTGCACACCCCTATTCATGGCTTCTTTAAATCATTGCCCCCTGTTCATCCGTTAACTTTAGTTCATTTTTATTGAACTAAAATATAGATTGGCTTTTTCTCTACATTTTATGGTAAGTTTCATAATTTAGGCCTTAATCTCCAAATTCAACCCCCTGTTCTTCAAACGCCATTGACGTTTCTTCAAAGCTTTGGTTTTGGTTGATCTTTCTTCCTTATTTTTTCGGGTTTAAATTTAAATAAAAAAACTGAACAAGATTGTATTTTCATTTTTGATTATGGAAAACAAAAGATCTAGCTGCTAGTTCTTCAACAATTCCTAGTTATCTTTATGATGGCCAATGTGATTATGGTGATTTATGTTCGTGTTCCATGCATGGCCGGCCACACTAATACTCAAATGAGATTTTAAGGTGGTCTAAGAAAGAACATGAGGCCTATCAAAAGTCCATTGAAGATGACGCATGTTCACAATATCGAGAGAGTAGTTCTTCTCCTCTTTCTTATTCATACCTTAATGGAAAAGATCCACCTTTGAAGATTGTTCATTTTGTGTATTATTCTCCAACTAAAATGAGTCTTTCAAGTCCTCCTGTTGAAGAAGACCAAAATTTGGTGGAACCTGATACTCTTAAATATGTACTTGCTGCTAGGGCAAAAAAAAAAAAAATTAACCCTAAAAAACGCCGTTGATGGCTGTAAGACATTTATGTTGATGTTTTTTTTCACATTTGAGAACATTCAGAATTTTGGGATTTAGGATGTCATTGGATCTTTGGGTGAATTCTAGTAATTGTTTGCCGTTGGACGAATTTGGGTTTATCTGATACTTCTGATTTTTGCCATGTTCTTGTTCCTGATACTTTTGATTTTTTTTCATTGTTCTTGTTTGATATTCATAGGTTTTTCTATTTGTTGTTTGATGATGTTAATCACTGACTTATGGGCGTCGGTTCTGTTTGATAATGTTAATCACTGTTTTTTTGGTTTGGTGTTAAATTTTATGTGTTTGCTGTTGAACACACTATATGTTTTTGGGAATTTGAAGCCCCCAATGATGAGTTGTTTTTCATGAGTTCCTATAATCTTCATATTCTGAAAAAATGTCTTTAAAATCCTAGTTGAGTAGCTTTTGTTAAACGTCTATAGTCACTATGTTATATGCATGTTTAGTGGCATTCATTCTTTTTTCATGATTGTTTATAGTCTTAGAGGTTTAACAACCTCTATGATGAAACAGGGGGCTTTTATGTAACTGATAACACTAATAAAATGAAGCCCTTAAAATACATGTACATTAACCTTTGATTTTAGATTTGTTTTTACAAAATGTTGCATATAAGATTGTTAAAGAAACATTTTTAATGTTGATTTTTCATAACATAAAATGAGGGGTTTTGTTCAAAAAAAGTTTCATCCTTGTGTCTCCTTGATTGCTTAATCATAGGCTTCTTGCATTGCTTTGGATGATTATGCCACATCTTCATTCTATGCTAGTGTTTGTGATGCTTGCTGATTTATGTTTGTATTCACAAAAGCAAAAACTTCCCTAAATAGCTGTGTTGAAATTCGAATTTGAATTCTGAGGCCCCCATTATCTTCTTCAAATTTCTTACCAAAATGAGGTTGGACGTAGCGATTACATCCCTGTACCTTCAAAATCTCATTTAAGTGATGTCTTTGGATGAAGTTTCTCATATGCATCTTCAACTGCACTAATCAACTTTGTCATGTTATTTGGCATTTTCTTATGCATCAATGATTGAATGCTTCTAAAGAATCCCAAGTCCAATATGTTACAATCTAAACTATTAGGTGGTTGTTGTGTAAGAACGAAGCTTAACCCCACCTTGCTTGTTATGTTGTTGCCATATTGGATCATCATATGTTATGTGGACTCTTGCATTGTCTTGTTGAATGAAAATGATTGAAGGCCCTTCATTTGGCTACTTTCTTAGTATTTTCGGTTGATGAGCAAATTTTATTTTAACTGCAAGCGCACGGTGTACGTATAGTTGCGAGTCGAACACAAGGACAAGAAACTTGTCAATCCCTACTAATTATATTGCTTAAGGAGAAAAAGATTGATTGATTATTTTCTAACAAGCTAAAAAAGCAATAAGAAATATGGTATTAAGCTATATGATGAAAGCATCTAGGGTGTTGGGAATCCCCTGAAGTCTTATATGATTTAATACTCATTAGTGTCTATAAAAAGTCGGATTAAAAATTGTGGTTAAACATGATCTTGTTAATCTCCAACTCTCGCTCTGTTGATTAACTTTAGATTTAGACCCTATTAATTTGATTCTCACACGCAAGTTTTATTAAACGAATTAATAAGAACTTAACTAAACTTTACCCTATAGCAAAGTCGTTCCCAATCTCACACGCTAGTTCTATTGACTAGTCCGACAAAGGATATTTAATTTAGGGTTAATTATCACAATTTAACCACTTTAATTCTTAGTTTCATAGACACATCCAAGAATCAAATCATACTCAATTAATAGGTTCAAAATCCTACTCTAGAAAATGGATCTACTAACTAATCATGGTAAAAACAATAAATAAAAACCCTAGAATGAAACTAAGCATGATAAAGATGGTAATAATAAAATTTGCAAGGAAAAACAATAATTAAACTATGAGACAAACAATTAAAGATCCAAGAGCCAAAAAAATATGAAGAACAATACTGCTTTTAATGAATTAAAATTTCTAAGAAAATAAGGAAAACTTGTTGGAAAATACCTAGAAAAACACCTTTTTTGTGAAAAACTACCTAGAACATTTTTTTTTTGTCAAGAAATACCTAGAAAATTTAGTTTGTTTGTGAAGAAGTACCTAATGACAAAAGACATCTAACAGAGTTAGATTTAATTACTTAAAAAAAAGTAAATAAAAAAATTAAAAAAAAAGGAAAATTTTTTTTTTTTTTTAAAAAATCACGTGACATGGGTTTATTTCTTGGTCCACTCTCACATGTTGAAACATCAAACCAGTAACTTTTTGTTCTTCTCTTAGGGTTCTTCGACCATTCTTTTCAGCGGTTCTTCTCTGTGATATTTTGTTCTTCTCCATTTTCATAGTCCATTAATATCCTTTCTCAGGTAAGTTATAATTTGTCTCAAGCTTTTGACTTTCTCCATTTTCATAGCCCAGACCTGCTGCTCGACCCACGCCCTTCATGGCTCGACCCGAGCATGCTTATTCGACCAAGTCAGAAGCTTAATGGAGTACGCTCGACCAGCAGCTCGACCTCCCCTGTACGGCTCGACCTGGTCGAGCAAGAAGCAGCCATCTTCTGTGTGAATCTGCGGTACTGTATTACTTTTAAAGAAAGAAGAAGCTTAATTGAGTCACGTGGCTTTTAAAGAAAGAAACAAATTGGGTCACGTGGCTTTTAAAAGAAAAACAACTTTTTATTTTAAATTTTTTTTAAGCCATTAAATCTAACGGAATTAGATGTCTTCCGTCATTAGGTACTACTTCACAAACAAACCAAGTTTTCTAGGTATTTTTTGACAAAAAAATGTTCTAGGTAGTTTTTCACAAAAAGGGTGTTTTTCTAGGTATAATCTAACAATTTTGCCAAGAAAATAATTATATTTTTACAAAGAAAGATTAAACTAATACAAAATTGCTAAAGAAAGATTAAACTACTAATAAGAAAGACAAGAAATTAAAAGCTTACAAGGAATAAAAATGGTGTTCAATGGAGAAAGATTAAGGAGGAAGGAGGAAGAAAAAGTAGGTTTCAATCTCCCTCCCTCATGCTCCCTCAAGGAGGCTTAACCTAATTCTATATAGTTAATAATACAAAATTAAAGTAATTAGAAATGAATGCGCGGAAAATTCAGAAGCAGCAGCCGACTCGGCGGCCATTTCCACGCCTAGGAAGCCGAGTCGGATTCGAACATATAATATATCGTTAGAAAGCTCTTGAAGTCTACTTTCCAATGCCGCAAACCTTGCATTAATGTAATCTTCCTATCAAAAGTTATGGCCAAAAGAGTAGACATGTATCAAATTTCACCTCAAAACTTTTGCATTAACAACACTTTTCTACTCTTTTGCTCTTTTACTCTTCATGGCTTGACAAAATTGATAGCTTGATATGTTCTTTGAGCCTTGTAAACATGGTTAGCACCAAAAACCCACAGAATGACTCAAAAGTACTATAATTCACCCATTTGGCTATAAATTGGACATGGAATACCGAAATGTGGTGAAACCATATAAAATGACCCTAAACCGCCTCTTAACATCGAAATGGAGCACAAATATGTAAATGATAAGTGCAAATAATTTCACTTATCACCGGTATGAGATGTTGGATGAGCATGTTTCTATAAACTTCTTGAGTGACTGATTATGTTCATTGGCCTATTCTTCGAGTCCCTCTGGGCTGCCACCCTGTTAATAAAGGAAAAAAAATTCATATTTTCCGATCAAACGTGCATTGACCATCTCGACTCTATCTTGGCTAAGCAATTGCCCCTAAGATGACTTTGCTGCCCTATACAGGATCTTCTTTTGTATGCAAGGTAAACGCTTTGAGTTTTTTTTGTTATATAAAACCATTTCTCATCGATATGAATGAAATCATACATCCCCCTGTATATTGGATGTCTTCGAATGCTTGGATGAGACTAAAAATCCACTCCAACCTTCTCACTTTATTGGCATCAGTTAAAGCCGGGTGAAGAGGATTTGAATGTGCCTTAATTTCACCTCTTTTGGTTAACCTCCAAACGATCGATGGTACCAAGTCGAGACAACTTGCAACATTTCTTATACATGTACATTTCTCCATCGGTGTTGACTCTAGAACGTTTGGAGGCACCACTACTCTGTTCCTTCCACAATTTTTGTATTTTGATTTAACGATGCATCGTTTGTTATTGTTCTTTGCCCGTTTTGGTTGCTCTTTACTTTTTTCTTGCTCCTATCTTTTTATTTGTGCATATGATTTTTGCTCTATTTGTTTGCTGCATGTTTCTCTCCCATGAAGATCTTTCGCGAGCCGGAGAACTCTTTGATCGCACTCTCCTTTATGGGTATGAGTTGTCGTTGTTCTTCCCCCCCAGACCCTAATCATAGATTTCTATGAGCGAGATACATTGGGTATGATGATGATGTATGGATTCTTTGCTTCTTTTGATTGTATTGCCATTTTCCATAAGTTTTTTATGGTCCTATCATGATAACCATAATTTTGAGCAATTCTTTGGAATATTCCATAAGGTAATGAGTCGATTGTTCTCATTGAGATCATCTCTTGAAATATTAAATGTCTCATCTCACTACTGAGCCTTGACTTATGATGATTGTCTTGGTCTACTTGCTGCTCAACCATTTGTGTTAGTTCTTGCTCTGATTCTAAACTTGATTGAGGATCATATTGGCTTGATCCAAAATATCATGCCCCCTTGATTTCGTCCTCACTTACTGATGCGATGATGCAGAGTGCAAATGGATTTTTTTGTTGGGGATTGCTAATTGTTTTAAACACAGCAACTGCTGCACTTGGTGTTTATGGACTGATTCAGTTAAATGTTGAATTTTTTTTTTGGGATGAATGGCTACTTTTATGATCTATTGTGTTGAGAATTGAAGTGATGATCTACTGTTCACTTGAAGTTGCTGCCTATATAGTCCCTTGCAGAATTTGGAAAGCCATCTTTGTTTTTCCACTTTTGGTTCTCAATCATTATGCTAAATTAAGGAAGTAATCCATGTATAGTCTAATTAGCCAATGGATAGGTTGTGTATTCAAGTATTGAGAATTTTCCTGGCATTTTTTAATTGTGCTCAAAAACTTTCCAAAAATGAAAAGCAAGTTGTAACCAAAAAAAATTCTGTTTTTGGCCCTTTGTAGTGTTGTTGTACGGCTCTTGGTCATTAATGACAATTATAATTTTTTTTCATTTATCTTTAATTAAATTGTATTTTCTCTCTCATAATTCCAATACAACCATTACTTCACGTTCTTATTCAATTAAAATAATACTCACTTACTACAAAGATTTCACTTTTTTTATATGTGTGAAAAACCCAAATCGGAAAAACTTAAAAGAAAGGAGGGAGTATATGTGTATTTGTAACGCCCCGATATTTTAAAACGATAAATTCCAATATATTTAATAGCTTATTAGTATTTTATATTTTAATTAGTGTCTTATGATCTCAATTTGGGCTTAGTCATGCATTATGCAACCTTTTAAACTTTTTAACCTTTCAGGTCCAAAAACCTTAAATCCTTCTTAACTTAAATTAATAAAAAAAAAAGAAAAATAGGAGGAAATACCAAAGGGAGGGCCGGCCATTAGAGAGGAATTCATAGGTTTTGTAACTCCCATGATAATGAGGAGAATAATTCATATATTATTGCCTAATTGATTCATTTGCTTAATTCTCTTATTGCCTAAAACCTAAGGATCATCTCTAACCTTCAATTCTCCCTAAAACTTCAAATAAACCACCCTCAAACTCTAGCATTTCACACGCCCTAGCCTTGTTCTTTTGGATTTTTGGTGTCTTTCCATCTCATTGTAAGTATATTCTATATCTTTTTATCTTTTATTAAATATAAATACAATTGTAAGAAGTATGCTAATATGTATAACCTTTTGTTATCATAGTTTTCTTCCATAATTATTATAGTAGTATCATTATTATTATATAGTTATCAAAGGGTAGTGTTGAATGTTGTGTTTTAGAATTTGTCCTTGAAAGAGCATGTTAAATTAAGTTGATGACGGATGTGTAAAATAATCATAATAATAATAAGGGATATTCTACCTGGTAAGCACCAGGTATAATGAAATTCACAAACTAGCTAATCTTATTTACAACTCTACCAAATAGCACTCAAGTTATGCAAATTAATCTGCCGTAGCTTTATTACCCAAAAAACGTTTGAAAACCGTTAAATCGTGAAATTACTTAATTACCCCTGTTATATTTCTTAAATAAAGGGTCTTCTTCCTGAACTTGAACTCTCTTTTCCTTTGAATCCTCCATTGTCAAAGCTTGAAAGAGGTTAGAGGAGAGAGAAAGTACTGGGTTGTTCTATGTCTTCATCTTCATGCTCTTTGTGTGTAAATATCTACCCCTCTAAATCATCATCATTCTTCTTCCTAATTTAACGGTTTTTAATTTCCCCAGAAAAACATTAAAAATTAATAACTATCCAACATCATTTTACATCTTACATAATTCAAAAAAATACCCAAGTTTATAATAAAACAATATCTCTTTCTTATCTCAAATTTTCCATTTTGTTCAATCTATATCTATATTAATTAGACGTATTTGCAAAGTCTTACTCCAACCCATTTTGATTCATCCTCAAATCTGCAAAACCCATGTCTCAATTTCTCTAATTTCTCAATCTATCCGTTTTGTTTGAATTTTCTCTGTTTTCTCTGAAATTTTCTTTTCTGATAGGCATCATGGCAGCAGCAGCTTTAAGATCGAAATCTACCAAAGAAACTGCGGTATTAACAGCTTACCATTTTAGACATTTTGTGATGAATCAGATGCATATGGGTACTAGGATGACAAGCTATCACACTATCCACAAAGTTAGACAAGAAGATTACTGTATAAACACCCCTTTTCATTTCATGTCAATTAAGCCTGTTTCACTTCGTGGGGGATTCATTGATGATAATAAATTTAATAACTTCATGGGTGTTAGTCATCATAAGAGGTTATGGTACTAGTGTTTTGAAGTGTTCTGGGGACCCACCAGAGTTGTGATAATCCTTCAAGCTTTGACAATGGAGGATTCAAAGGAAAAGAGAGTTCAAGTTCAGGAAGAAGACCCTTTATTTAAGAAATAAAACAGGGGTAATTAAGTAATTTCACGATTTAACGGTTTTCAAACGTTTTTTGGGTAATAAAGCTACGGCAGATCAAATTGCATAACTTGAGTGCTATTTGGTAGAATTGCAAATAAGATTAGCTAGTTTGTGAATTTCGTTATACCTGGTGCTTACTAGGTAGAATATCCCTAATAAATAATAATAATAATAATAATAATAATAATAATAATAATAATAATAATAATAATAATAATAATAATAATAATAATAATGTATATGTTTAAAATAGGATTTTTAGGGAAAAATTTCATTGACGTATAAGAGTATGTTTTGGTATGGCATGAAAATCTTTTGGAAGTTGAAATTTTGTATGTATTTTAATAAAAATGGACAAATTCCCGTAGGTTTGAAAAATTGTGAAAAAAAAGGGAGTTTTGGAAGTATTTGACTTTGAAATTAGGTTAAAAATACTTATACTATGTTATAAATCATGAAAATTGGTACTCGGGGGTTTTGACGCCTTCCAGACGCAACGGTGAATTTGGATTTCCAGTTTGACAGTGTTAAGGCAGGTTTCTGGACAGATTCATATGTTGTGTTTTTTTAGTGTTTAATGTGTCTTAGAGTTCTGGTGTATGATTCATGATATGTGTATGTGTTCTATGTGTGATGGTAGTCGTATATATGTGTTATGGTTTGCTTTGAGGAAGATGTGAATATGTGCTTATTTCCCAAATACGGTTGAACCTTGTAGGAAGTCGATTCATGACCGGAAATTGATAAGGATGTTTGTGCATTGTTTGCATGGTCAAGGTACGTACACACAGTATAGTTTTGTAATATATGTTATGTACCATATGTTAATGGTAATAAATGTAAAGTATGGGTGTATAGTACGAATAATGATACGCTTCCCGAATAACTAATTTCATTATGTTATTTTAATAAGCAGAGGTAGTATGACCTCACTAACTTTAAAGTGGACGTAGTATGACGTCTATTGGTGGAAAGAATTACTTGCGGCATATGGAGCCTTAGGAGCCACCGCGGGGGCATGCATACTTAACCATAGGCGCTGAAGTAGGACGTGTGTCTATGGTAGATACTTGCTTATGCGTTAGCTCCCCTAACGTATTGTCTCGCCTATGGAGATTGAAGTAGAACATTAAGGGGATCCTGCGATGGCTGACTAAAAGATACAGCATTATGGCTGACTAACAGATACAAGAAATTATTTAAAGTTACTATTTTAAATTTATTGTACTCAAATCATATTAATTACGACTTCTTGCTGACGTGTACTTTTGGTCTTGAGGATCCTGCGATGGTGTCGTTTCCTTCCTGAACAATGACTAGCAGTAAGTTAATTGCAGGTATGGGGAGTGAGGATTATTCTGGGAGAAATAAATTACTAGATTCAGGATTTTGTTGTGAACTTAAGTTTTCGTATTGTGAATGTTTGGTTTTATGAGGCGTTGACGCTCTCAAGTTGAAATAAGTAGACCTACCTTTTCAAACTTATCCGCAGCTAGTTTTTCTTTATGACTGGTAGATCGTAATAATTCTATTAGAACTCGATTCGCAAGTTTTGTTTCGTTATGAAATCCGTTTTTAACTATCCGTTTAACGCCCTGGTTTGACTCGGACTGTATATAGTTCTTCAAAAAGTCGTTTTTTCTCTTAAAACGATCCGAGTTAAACTGCGGGATGTTACAATTGGTATCAGAGCGGGAGTTCTATTTAGTGTTATTATTTTAAATAATGAATTAACGAAGGATAAATTACGACGAGAGTAAGGGGTAGACATTAAGGGGATGATATGATCTGTTTGGTGTCTTTAAGTATTTTGTTATGGATACTTGTGATGGGTGACTGATAGAAACTCTGTGTATACTTTGTGGTATTCTGAATTATTATCCTTGTCTTATCTCGGCATTTTGATTGTCTCGTTTTCTTTCTTTGTGAGTCAGGAAGTCGATTATTACCTTTACCCATGGATAATGGAAAAAAAACCAGTGGAGGAGGGAATTAATACCCTAGAGGAGCCTTGGAGGGCCTTGGTTAATGCCCCAGTCTGGGCAGAAATCCAGACTCTGGGAATTTGGGAGCGAAAGGAGGGAGAAAACTATTTAGACTACCAATACCGAATAAAAATGATTTACAAGAAGTCTAGACAGGTGTATGAAAATTTAACGAATGAGATTGCAGAAAAGACGGAAAAGGGAGAACAACAGTACCGTGAACTTGTCAGGAGGTTTGGACCGCTTGAGGCTGTGGGTCGGAATGGATTGGACATTCCAGAGTCTAGTGGAGCCAGAACTGATGCTATTAAGGAAGTTGTACCCGTAATAGACCTTGACTCGGTATTAAATATAAACTTCGATGAGTTGGACCCTTTGGAGGATCCCGAGGAGGACCCCGAGGAAGAACCTGAAGTAGACTTTGAAGAAAATGTCGATGAGGAACCCAGAGAAATTTTTGGGGTAGAGCCATTAAGAGTGGTAGAAGATCCTTATGAGGATATCATGGGAGATGGATATCATGCTGATGGGGAGAGGGAAATCGCCGATGGAGATGATATTATGAGCGATGGCGATAGTGATGTAATAATTCTAGGGGGTTGGCCAGTGAGGTGAGAGGACCCTATGAGTGAAGAGGAGAGTGAGATCACCATGTGGGAAGTGAGCCCACCTGAGCCGGTTTTCATGGAACTTTCAGATTCTGTGGAACACCTTGCCCTAAGTGATTCTATGTCTGTCGGGGACTCCTTCTGGTTCTGATTATGATTATGATTCTGATAGCACCTCTGACGATGACTCTGGGGATACTAATTTTGACCCTGATCAATATATGGAAGATCAGGATCGTTTTTATGTGTCGCCTTTCTTTGGCTAACTGTTTATTTTTTTTATGAGTATACATGCATACGAGTGCGTATGTCTAGTTTCGTAGTAATAATATATCATGAACATTTTTATGAGTGGGACAATTTTTTTTTTCTGTTAGTTATCGGACTTTTGTGTTAATCGAACAATAGTTATGCGGGAGTTTATACCCAAGTATTTTTTTGGAATAATATTGCATTCTTATATTTAATTCGAATAATGCTTATCCTTGTGATATTATTTTTTATTTACTAGCCTAGAGATTAGTTTGCTTTCATTTATTTATTGCCCTCATAAGAGAGGACATGAGAATGCATGAGATGTTTATATAAGTTCAACTCTAGTAAGCAGAGACGATTAGCTTTTGAAATTATCTTGTTAAAAAAAATAATAAGGATTCAGATCAGTTACAAATTTTGTGCATATCTTTCTCACCTTTTTCTCTATGATTTTTTTTTTTGATTTGTTGAATGATAATAGTATAAATCATCTTTCTTGAAGACGCTATAGAACTATATATTTACACACCTCATTTAACCTTATGCAGTATACCTGCCAGCATGCCACCCTTCCAGAATAGGTCTACGCCACGAAGGAACTCTGACCGGGTTCTGCGAAACTTAGTTAAAGCCTTAGCGGGCGCGAGAAACCCTAGACAAAAATCTCTGGAGGAAAGAGCTTCGTCAATAAGTAAGAGGATGGCTCAAAGTAAACCCTCGACTTACAATGGGAAAGGTGAACCGTCCATGCTAGAAAACTGGAGTTCGACAAGCTCTTTAGTGTGGTTAAATGTCCCGTTGAGTTCATGGTCAACCAAGCCGCGTTTTTCCTAGTGAAGACGCCGACTATTGGTGGACACATAGCATGGCAAGGTTAGTAGCTGAAAACGATGGTGAATTAAGCTGGGAAAATTTTAAAGGGGCGTTAAGGGATCAGTTTTACCCGCCTCATGTGAGGAAGGACAAATCCAATGAGTTTGCTAGGTTCGAAATGGGAAGTTTAACAGTGGATGAGTATTATCAGAAATTTATGGAATATCTGAATTTTTGCCCTGAGGATGTTCCAACGGAAGGAAAGAAAAGTCAGCGGTTCAAATTTGGTGTATCGTATGAGATTCAAAAACACATTAAGACTGATAGGTATGATACGTTAGACCAGTTATACAAAAGAGCTGCATAGATTGGAAATGTTATTAGAAAAGAACGAGAGAAAATGGGTCAAAGTGGGGAAAAAAGGAAGGACCCCTATTTCAGAATGCCGTAAGTGTGAATAATCCCGTTCACAACCCATTCAAGAAACATAAGCCGTTTGGAGGCTTCCAGGAAAAAGGCTTCCATGCAGGCCAGTCTAGCAAGAATAGGGGGGATTGGACACCAGAGGTTAGGATATCGAAACCCTTGTATGACCGAAATGGCAAAGAAAGGATTCACAACTACAGAAAATGCCAGAGAAATCATCCAGGAAGAGACTGTCGGGGAATGTTAGTGGACTGCTTTCACTGCGGTAAACCGGGTCATATGGTGTATGAACATGGTTATCAGAATCTCGATCCTGTTCAACGATTCTACGATCCTACGATCCAAAATTAGGGAACCGATCCAAATCGAAGGTAGGATCTTAATGTCGGTAGAATCGTACGATCCTACATAGCTCCAGGATTTAAGTGGTAGAATCATAACCCGATTCTACGATCCTACGATCTTACGATCCGATCCTATAAGAGTAGATTCAATCGTAAAACTGTTTTATATAATCAGGTTTTACTTATGTATATATATATATATATATATATATATATATATATATATATATATATATATATATATATATATATATATATATATATATATATATATATATATATATATATATATATATATATATATATATATATATATATATATATGTATATATCTAAACAATTATATTAATGTGACTAAAATTCAAGTTTTTCTTAATTCGCATTTTAAAAATGATTATTAAAGGTATTCTTTTACAAAACTTATTAATTGAATGCAAATAGATATAAATTTAAACCTCAAAACTACAAAAAAGAACAAATGCAATTGAAAATCAGTTATCTAAAGCATATTTATGCATATTTGTAGGATCACACGATCCTACAATCCGATTCTACCGATTTCGATCCTACCCCTTCAACGATCCTACGTAGAATCCCGATCCTGACAACTTTGTGTATGAATGTTATACTCCTTTGGGACAACAAGAGCTCCAAGGGGGAAATCATCGAGGTTTTCAACAGCAACGTTTAGGTAATGGACGGAGTAACAATAAAGCTGGAAGGGGAAACCACAATGCTGGTAGCTTTGGTCGAAATTTGGGGGGTGCCACAAATTCTAGGTTACAAGGAAAACACTCTGATGTTCAGCAACCCCAGGGTAATGCTAGAAGTAAGAACTTTACGGGGCAATGTGGAAACCAAGGAGGTGTTCCTACTACTTAGAATTCGAGCAGACTGTCCGCAATTAACTCTAGAGAGGCAGCGCAGACGTCGAATGTGGTCACAGGTACGTTCTGCATCAATACAAAGCCTGTCAAAGTTCTTTTGGACTCTGGTGCATCATGCTCGTTCATTTTAAAGTCTAGAGTTAAGGACTTAGGGTTGGAAAACCCCGAGAAAACATCTTTTTCGATCATTATCCCTTCTGGAGAGACTTTTTATTGTAATATGTTATTTTGTGAAGTGTCGGTCAGAATAGGGAAGGCAAATTTTCCGAGTTATTTATTGTCTCTAGATATGGATGAACTGGACGTAATACTTGGGATGGATTGGCTAGGTAGATACAAAGCGATAATAGATTGTGAAGAGCAGTCAGTGACTCTGAGTGGGCCTAGGGGAGAGACGGTTAAACATAGGAACCTTCCTAAAGGACCTAGGGTAAAGGTCGTGTCGTCTTTGGAAGTTAAGAAGTTAATCAAACAAGGGCAACCATGGTTTTTGTGTGGCATAAGTAGAGTAAAAGAGCGAGAGGTACGACTTGAGGATTTTCCAGTGGTCAGTGACTTCATGGATGTGTTCCCGGAAGAAATTCCTGGTATGCCACCGAGGAGAGATGTAGACTTCTCGATTGAACTAATACCAGGAACAGGGCCAATTTCAAAGGCACCTTACCGAATGGCCCCGAAGGAGATGGAGGAGTTGAAGGTTCAGTTAGAGGAGTTGTTAGAAAAAGGTTATAAACGACCTAGTGTTTCGCCCTGGGGAGCCCCGGTGTTATTCGTGAGGAAAAAAGATGGGACAATGCGTCTCTGTATTGATTATAGGGAACTTAATAAGGTCACCGTTAAGAATAAATACCCGTTACCACGGATTGATGATCTCTTAGACCAGCTACAAGGAGCCGGGATCTTTTCAAAGATCGATCTGCAGCCAGTGTACCATCAGTTACGTAATAAGGAGGAGGATATCAGTAAACAGCTTTAAGAACGAGGTATGGACACTTCGAATTCACCATGATGCCTTTTGGGTTGACGAACGCACCGACAGCTTTTATGGGATCGATGACTCGGGTTTTTAATGCGTATCTCAATAAGTGTGTGGTAGTGTTCATTGATGACATCTTGGTATACTCTAGGACCCCAAAAGAACATCAAGAACATTCAAAGTTAGTCTTGCAGATTCTAAGGGAAAATCAGTTGTATACGAAATTTTTGAAATGTGAGTTTTGGTTAGAACAGGTGGCTTTCCTAGGTCATCTTGTTTCTAAGGATGGCATTTCAGTTGATAAGACGAAAGTAGAGGTCGTCCGAGACTGGTCTACACCTCGAAATGTTACGGAAGTTCGGAGTTTCTTAGGATAGCCAGGTATTATCGTCGTTTTGTGAAGGACTTCTCCCGTATTGCTCGCCCACTTACATCCTTGATGAAGAAGGATAAGAAGTTTGAGTGGACCGAAGACTGCGAGAGAGTTTTTCAATTGTTGAAGGAAAAGTTAATTACTGCTCCAGTATTGGTCTTACCTGATCCTTCTTTGGAGTACTCCGTTTATAGCGATGCTTCCAAACATGGTTTGGGTTGTGTCTTGATGCAATATAGAAAGGTAGTAGCTTATGCTTCGCGACAATTGAAGACTCACGAAGTCAACTATCCAACGCATGACTTAGAGTTAGCGGCTGTGGTTTTTGCGTTGAAGATCTGGCGTCATTATCTGTACGGTGTGAAATGTACGATCTTCACAGATCACCAAAGTTTACAATTCTTGTTTTCATAACCCGAGCTTAATCTGCGACAACGACGTTGGTTGGAATTAATCAGTGATTACGATCTGGAGATTTCTTATCACGAAGGTCGTGCAAATGTGGTCGCAGATGCTTTAAGTAGGAAATCACACCACTCGGTGGCGACATTAATAACGTCTGAGGAGTTAAGTAAGGAGTTCAAGAGAATGAACTTAGAGATAATCAAAGAAGGGGAATTGAAAGCCAAATTGGGAGCTCTGTCCATTCGACCTACGTTCTTTGAGGAGATTATGGCTAGACAAATGGTCGATCCCAAGCTCATTAAGCTACGTGAACAGGCGAGTGAAGGGAAATCCGAAGGCTTTACAATTCATGAAGATGGTAGCCTTCGTTTTAAAGGACGATGGTGTGTACCGGATGGATGCGACTCTTTAAAGGACACTCTGTTGAACGAGGCACACAACTCGAGATACTCTGTTCACCCGGAAGGAGACAAAATGTACCAAGATCTAAAAGGTATGTTTTGGTGGTCGGGTATGAAAAAGAACATTATTGAATTTGTTTCTAAGTGTTTAACGTGCTAGAAGGTTAAGAGCGAACACCGAAGGCAAATTGGATTACTACAACCTTTGGAAGTTCCGGTATGGAAGTAAGATGACATTTTAATGGACTTCGTCTTAGGTCTGCCACGATCTAAGGCTGGTAACGATACTCTTTAGGTGATTGTGGATAGACTTACTAAGTCTGCACGGTTTATTCCGATGAACTGTAAGTGGGATATGGAACAACTTTCTCACGCGTACATTAAATATGTGGTGCGGTATCATGGGATACCTTGTACTATAGTTTCTGATCGGGACACCCGATACTTGTCACATTTCTGGAAATCGTTACAGCAGGCTTTGGGAACCACTCTATTTTATAGTACGTCCTTTCACCCTATGACGGATGGTCAAACCGAGCGTGTTATTGATCAGGTTTTGGAGGACATGTTGAGGGCAGTAGCCATGGAATGGCAGGGTTCATGGGATGAACATCTGGATCTGGTGGAGTTCTCTTATAATAATAGTTATCAAGCCACAATTCAAATGGTTCTGTTTGAGGTACTGTATGGTCGCAAGTGCCGTAGTCTAGTGTCTTGGGATGATTTCACTGATTCTATAACTTTAGGACCAGATATGTTAGTTCAGATGACTGAACAAGTCAAGTTAATTCGCGAGAAAATGAAGGCAGCCCAAGATTGACAGAAGTCATATGCCGATCTTCGTCGTCGGCCGGATGAGTATGTCGTAGGCGACAAGATTCTTCTCCGTGTGTCGCCAATGAAAGGCGTGGTTCACTTTGGTGCTCGTGGGAAGTTAAGCCCACGCTTCATTGGTCCCTATGATATTACGGAAAGGATAGGGAAGTTAGCTTATCGGTTAGCGTTGCCTAATGCAATGGGCAAGGTTCACTATGTTTTTCATATCTCCCAGTTGAAACGTTGTGTAGAGGCTTCTTCGCATGTTTTAGACCCAGAGCAGTTAGAACTTGATCAGAGTCTCACCTATGAGGAGCAACCTGTTCAGATTTTAGACAGGAAGGTTTGCAGTACTCGGCGTAAGGACGTCAAAATGGTTAAGGTGTTATGGTCTAACCATCGGTCACAAGAAGCGACTTGGGAAACAAAGGCTTCCATGCGAGCGAAGTATCCACACCTATTCTCTCAGGTTAGTAAGTTACTGGGACTTAACTTTTTTTAGGGGGGGGGGGGGGGGGGAGAAAGCGATAGGATTTTCGCACGTTGAGTATGTTGACCTAATTTTCGCACGTTGAGTATGTTGACCTAGTTTTCCCTTGTTTATGTGTTGTGTTTGGTGATTGCGTGCGTGCTTTTGTGTCTTGTGTTTGCATATGTGTGCATGTGGGTTTTAGTTCGCATGTTAGGTTTTAGGGTCAAAACCTTTTTAAGGGGGGTAGTCTGTAACACCCCGATATTTTAAAACAATAAATTCCGATATATTTAATAGATTATTAGTATTTTATATTTTAATTAGTGTCTTATGATCTCAATTTGGGCTTGGTCATGCATTATGCAACCTTTTCAAATCTTTTAACCTTTCGGGCCCAAAAACCTTAAATCCTTCTTAAATTAAATTAATAAAAAAAAAATAGGAGGGAATACCAAAAGGAGGGTCGGCCATTAGGAAGGAATTCATTGGTTTTGTAGCTAGCATGATAATGAGGAGAATAATTCATATATTATTGCCTAATTGATTCATTTGCTTAATTCTCTTATTGCCTAAAACCTAAGATCCTCTCTAACCTTCAATTCTCCCTAAAACTTCAAAGAACACACCCTAAAACTCTAGCATTTCACACGCCCTAGCTAGCCTTGTTCTTTTGGATTTTTGGTGTCTTTCCATCTCATTTTAAGTAATTCCATATCTTTTTATCTTTTATTAAATTTAAATACAATTGTTAGAAGTATGTTCATATGTATAACCTTTTGTTATCATAGTTTTCTTTCATGATTTTTATAGTAGTATGATTATTTCTAGACAGATTCGTATGTTGTGTTTTTTTAAGTGTTTAATGTGCCTTAGAGTTGTGGTGTATGATTCATGATATGTGTATGTGTTCTATGTTTGATGGTAGTCGTATGTATGTGTTATGGTTTGCTTTGAAGAAGATCTGAATGTGTGCTTATTTCCCAAATACGGTTTAACCTTGTAGAAAGTCGATTCGTGACCTAAAATTAATTAGGATGTTTGTGCATTGTTTGCTTGGTCAAGGTACGTACACACAGTACAGTTTTGTAGTATATGTTATGTACCATATGTTAATGGTAATAACGGTAAAGTATGGGCGTATAGTACGAATAATGATACGCTTCCCGAATAACTAATTTCATTATGTTATTTTAATAAGCAGAGGTAGTATGACCTCACTAACTTTAAAGTGGACGTAGTATGACGTCAATTGGTGGAAAGAATTACTCGCGGCATATGGAGCCTTATGAGCCACCGCGGAGGTATGCATATTTAACCATAGGCGCCGAAGTAGGACGTGTGTCTATGGTAGATACTTGCTTAGGGGTTAGCTCCCCCTAACGTATTGTCTCGCCTATGGAGATTGAAGTGGAATCGGCAATATGGCTGGAAAAAAAGATAAAACAGTATGGCTGACTAACAGATACAAGAAATTATTTAAAGTTACTATTTTAAATTTATTGTACTCGAATTATATGAATTACGACTTCTTGCTGACGTTTACTTTTGGTCTTAACGATCCTGCGATGATGTCATTTCCTTCCTGGACAATGACTAGCAGTAAGTTAATTGCAGGTATGGGGAGTGAGGATTATTTTGGGAGAAATAAATTACTAGATTCAGGAATTTGTTGTGAACTTAAGTTTTCGTATTTTTGAATGTTTGGTTTTATGAGGCATTGATGCTCTCAAGTTGTAATAAGTAGACCTACTTTTTCAAACTTATCCGCTGTTAGTTTTTCTTTATGTCTGGTAGATCGTAATAACTCTATTAAAACTCGATCCGCAAGTTTTGTTTCGTTATGAAATTTGTTTTTAACTATCCGTTTAACGCCCTAGTTTGACTCGGACTGTATTTAGTTCTTCAAAAAGTCGTTTTCTCTCTTAAAACGATCCGAGTTAAACTGCGGGATGTTACAATATTCCTTGATCAGATGTTCCATAATCATGATTCTCTTGATTTTGTGGGACTAGGAAAATCCAAACATTTGTCTTCACCTCACATAAAAAATAGAACGCACGAATAATTCATTTTTTACTGTTGTTCATCTTCGATCAACATTAGATGTCATTTACAATTCTTGAATTTGAATACCAAATTTAAATTCTCTATTTTCAAATGAATTCTATGTTATCAAACACTACCTAATTAAATTTATAATTTGAACTGATATACTTGTTTCCAAATACAAATTTAAGTAATTCATCACAAGTAGTTGCATAGTTGGCAATTGGCAAGGCAACAATTCTAGGAGTGAAGCTTCAAATTAAAAATAGTTAATATGACTTTGTTTTAATGGAAATTGTACTATTTTTTGTATCTTATAAAGAGTAGTTGGCTAGTTGGTGGTGTTGACAAGTGGGGAAGTCCATTGTTTGGAATGAAAAAGATAACAAAATTAAGTAACAAAACAAGACTTTGAAAAATGACACAAAGTGTATATAGTCCTACAATTCCATGTTCAAAGTGAGTGCTGATTCATAAGGGAATAGATTGAAACCATTTCTTTAATTATTTTTATTTCTTTTCTAAATTCTAACCAATACAATCAAATGTTTGCAACATCTTCATATGGCCTATTGCATCTTGGTTTCCTATGCCTACGGTCCCAACAAATTTTTCTCATAAGTATTTAGTTGAAAATCTAAGAAAGAGAAATAATGAATATTTTCAAATATTGTGAAAAATATGTGTAAGGAAAAAGTAAATTAAATTTATAAATAAGAATTGAAACTTTAGAGTCATGATCAAATAAAAATAAAATTAAAACGAAATTTATTAATAGGAAAAATTACCATGAATAATAAAAGCTTTTGTTAATTTTCCTAGAATAATACCAACCACAAATTAACCATGAATAATACCAACTTAAGGGGTATTTTCCTAGAGTAATATCAATTTTTGTTTATTAACTAATTTACTTATTATTATTGTCTTAAAATCACCTATACTTTGATTTTTAACATAATGCTAGGGATTTTAACAGTAATATCAACTATCAATTAACCATGAATAATACATGTCTTATAATCACCTATAATTTACCTTACAGAGCATATTTTTTTGTAAAATCATAAAATAAGTTTTCATCTTACAGAACATATTTTTTTTTTACTAAAATTTACCTAGTACGTGCAATGCACGGATGTATTAATTAGTCATGATCAAATAAGTTTTCACCTTAAATAATTTAAACTAGGATAGAAACTCGTGCAATGCACGAATTTTTTAATACGTTAATATTTTAGTGAAATTTTATACGAACGAAAATATTAAATGAAGATGCGTGATAAATTATTTACATACATTGTAATTAAAAAAAGAATTAAATATAAAAAAACACAAAATAGGTTGTTAATAAAGAGTTTATAAGTTTTGCAACACATCTTTATATACTACATTCTCAGTACGATGACATATTTCAAAATCCTGCCGTTTTAAATTTATAGAAATTTTGTCTCAGTTGTCAAAATCCCTAGTCATAAATAAATTAATCACTATATTATTATTGCCATAAATAAAAAAATTACTAGTCAAAATCCCTAATCTCATTGTTATTATTGTCATATTGTTATATAATTACTATACTAAACATAAAAAATCCCTGGTCAAGTTTACTCCTGCCGATTTAGGAAAAGATTCCTGATCATATAATTACTATACTAAACATTAGAAATCCTTAGTCATAAATAATCCTGCTGTATTTAAAAATCTCTGGCCATAAATACTCATACCAAAAATACTGGCCTATAAAAAAATTACACTTGTCACTCTCATATTCACTTAACTTTTTCATCACTATACATTAAAATTAATATAGTGTATGATGTTCAATGTCTTTGTAAAATCTTAAAATAAGTTTTCACCTTACAGAACATATTTTTTTACTAAAATGAATAATACATGTCTTATAATCACCTATAATTTACTCTTTTAACAAATTTACTAATTTACCCTAAAGTTGGTATTATTCATGGTTAATTAATAGTTGGTATTATTGTAGGAAAATTAACAAAAAAAATTGTATTATTTACAATAATTTATCCAATTTAATAAAAGTGTGATAAATTTTGTACTGCTAAATGCTATCTTTCCTCATTCGTGTGGACTATTATGTCCAATTTGACAAAGTGAACAAACAAAGGAATTTACAAATTCTTATTTGAGACCGTCTGTAGAAAACACGTCTCAAGATTGGGCCAACCCAATGTTTAAATTTTTTAAAAAATAACTAAACTTTAAAATCTCCGATATATAAGGTTTTAATTCCAAATATATTGAGTTATAACCATAAATATATTACGTTATTAACCCCAAACATTATCTGTTATAACCCCAAAGATATTATGTTATAACCCCAAATATATTATGTTATAATCCCAAATATATTATATTATAACCCCAAATATATTATTTAACCCCAAAAAGAGAGTAGTTTTTTATAGTTGATTTTATACAACAACAGTTTTTTTATTTTTAAAACAGCAGTTTTTTTTCCAAAAATAACAATTTTTTTTAAATTAAGATATTTACTAAAAAAGAAAAATGGGTTGGGCTCTTGAGAGCCATCTTTATAAAAGACGGTCTCTCAAGAGAATGTCTGAAACATTAATTGTTATATTAAAAATTGTTAGAAATGTGACTTTTATTTTATAAATCAAACATATAAAATAAAGTTACAAGTTTGTATGTAGAAAACCAAATTACATATGACAAGTTCAAACTTTTGCTTAACATACACCAAATGTAGATTACATAATCGAGAATCACCATATATCGAACAAAGTAATAAGAAGATTTTGTTGGATCTTGATATAAATTCTAGGCGAGATGCTCTTTCCTAAAACATCATTTCCTCCCTACTACGGTGCTTGAGAATAAACCGGAAATATGTTCTGAGATACAAAGAATTACACTAACTTCCAAGCACACAGAAATTAGAATGATGCAAGAGAACTAAAGTGGAAGAAGATAATAAAATTACAAACGAGAATTTCAAGTCCTCGATGTAAAATGCTAGAGAAGAAAAGAAATCAGAAATTCCATGTGTCAAATAACACACAAGCCTTCTATATTTATAGAATAGCTCATACCGATTCATGAAGCAACATATCACTTCATGATACACGAGGTTGATCCGTGAAACACGAGATCGATTCATGAACTCATAATGTTGCCTTTCACTCAACCCTTACATCCCAAAGAACATGGCTAAAAGTAACCATAATAACTGTAGGAAGTTATATAATAACCAACAAAACAAAACAGAGCAAGAAACAAGACGAACCCGCACTAAGAATAGATTTGTGCGGGGTGCGTAATTCTACGCGGGGTGCGCAAATAGTTCTGACAGCCTCTGCGGGTCGCGTAAAACTCCGCGGGATGCGGCATTGCTTCTTGACAGACTCCGCATGCCGCGTAAAACTCCGTGGGGTGCGCACTCTGTTCTGTCTCATTTTTTTCTTCCTTTTTAAATACACACTTTGGGATATTCTTAATTAATTTAATTAAATTTAATTATTTAATATAATTAATTTACCTTTCCGATAACCACTATACACTCTAAATTCCAACAATCCTCCCCCATTTAGAGTGTATAATCCTTTTCTTCCTTTGCGATCCATAATCTCCAACCCATTTCATGCATCAATGCCAATGTTCGTACGAATTGAATTGACACCTAGTACCACGCATCTTTACTATTGATCATATCCCTTAATATCCCTACGGATTGAATTAAGCAAATATATCCAACTAATTGAAGGAGTAGTACACACGAAATAATTCATTGATCTTACATCCTTGACACGTTAAAGGCCATGTGTCCATATCTATTCATAAGTTCTTTGAAATCATAAGTATGCCCTTTGAATTCGTTAAGACAGCCAAATATTGAACTTATATAGGTAGCTTCTCCCTAATGTACCATGCTTTCGTGAATAAAGCAATCAATCTAGAGATCTTTATAACTCTAGAAATGGAGACTTCGAGGGACTACTCTACTTCCTCGTTTGTCAACATCATGAATAAAGCAACTTAGGATCACTTAAGTGTTGCTTCCCAACATCTAATGAGCGATCAATCCACATTGAATTCAAGACTAGATGTTTCTTCTAGCGTCAAATTGGGTCTCACTCATGGTGTTGAAGATGGGCATGCACCAATTTCATTAAAACATGAAATTCCTAGACTTTGTAAGAATACTTTGTCTAGCTTTGAACTTTGTTCACATAGTCAAGAAATGTGATCCCTTCTTTGATAAGCCCTAATTTCCGGCTTTGCCTCAATTAGATGTCATAGCATTAACAAAGTTACACTCGACTATCAATACTTTATACAAGCAACTTGTCAATCAAACTAGATTGTTTTTGTGCACAACTTTGGCTTAAACATCACAAAGATGAGTATTTTAAACTATACAGTTTACATATTCGTCTAAATCTTGACAAATAACATTAATATCATAGTAGAATAAGTTAAAACTTTGTTTGTACTTGGGTGATCAAAACTTGGTATATCTCCCCCACAAACACATATACTTTGATCAACAAAGAGAATGGCCAATTTATTAAAGATCAAACTAATACATGAGTACCTCTTCAAACTTGAAGAACTTTTACTATAAGATTAATTAAATCCATGGTACAACATAAACATTTTGGACTATTCAAATAATTTCCTAATAAAGGAACTTTTAGTTGTATGTAAAACTTTACTTGACAACTACAAACCAATTTGAATCTTGTTTATATAAGTTAAAATTACATCCAATTTTATAATCATTCTAAATATCTAGGAAATAATTTCAACTGGAAAACATGAGGGTAATCTTGGACTTTACCTTAAGTGTAATAAAATACTTATATTTCTTTGTCCTTTTAACTTTTATGTTAAAATTAATTTAACATTTACCTCCCCCATTTCCTTCATAGAAGGAATATGACATAATATTACTTTGTCAACTTAACTTATACAATTATATTGCAAAACAAATATATCATAATTTATAAAAATATATGATATAACATACCATATGAAAATACAAACAATTATTTAACCATTATATTTTCGGTAAACTTATTGAAATAAATTCAATAATAAATAATCATATTAAGTATAATATCACTTAGTAAATTTTGAACATTAATACATGCTCATCAATCTTCATATATAATATGAAAATCTATCTATAACATATTGTTATGCTTGCATGGAGATTAAGTTACTAAACTTAAAACATTATTCCCATGATAAACACATCATTACTTACTTTCTTTTAGAAATACATGCTTTATCATGGGTAAACCTTCATATTAGAAATATGAATACTAGATATTAAAACCTTTTACGATGAAAACTTTAACAAAACCAAACTTCGTTAAAAACTTTCCTTAGTAAAAAAAATTTATATTTTTCTCTTTTAGAAATACATGCTTTATCAAAAGATTAGCAAGTTAATCTATTAAAGATCAAAGTATCATAATCACTTATTTGTACAAATTAAACTTGTAGGTATTCAAACTTATCTATCATTGAAAATTAAATTTCCAAATAAATATTGCATCACTTTGTATTATAATCAAATATCATTGATATATATAATATCTCTTGTTCTAATAAATAGAACTCATAGTAGATGTTATAAATAACATAACCTATATAGATGCATCCTTATTTTGAACTTTTAGATAATTCAAAAAAAATATCCTTTGTACCAAAATGATTAAGATTTTTCTATAAAACAAATACTTTAAACCAAAGAAAAACATTTAATATCAACTTTAACTTAAAGAGTTAAAACCTTCTTTATTGTCACACCAAATATTTAGGTGTTATCCGACAACATAAGATACCTCAACATTCCCTCTAAAAAAAAAAAGGATACCTCAACATACCCATTAACCGGAATAAAACTTATTTAGTACTTTTCTCCAAAATAAATATTAGTACAAAAACTTTACACATACTCATGCACATAATGCACATCTTGAAAATCAAAATAATAACATATTATGGAATTTTAATTACCATAATAATCCATCAACTATTTAATGGACGACCCTAACATGTTTTCTTAGCATTTCCAGGATCTGTATAAGATTTAGAAAACTTGTCTTATTTCACTTAAATGGTTCAAATAAATAAAAGTATCAAGAAAATGGTAAAAAATAATTAAAACGCGTGCATCTTAAAGTTTGAAACATTAGATAAAATTTTGAGCGTCGATCATTATTATGGACGGTTGTGAATCCTTTTCATCCTTCTCATTTGATCCTATATATATATGCATTTTAATAATCAGTTAATAAATATTGCTTAATAGTAAATATTAATAAAAAACTTTGAACGAAAATCGTGCATAGCGTACGGGTATAATCCTAGTAATATTTAATTATTTTCTTTGATTAAACAATGCGTTAACTTTTTTATAATAATTAATGTCTTGCATATTGTATGGGAACATATTATTATAATTATAATTATTTATTATTATTATTATTGTTGTTGTTATTATTATTACTATTAGATTCATACTAACTCAAGTCATCTTTTAAAAAATTAGACCCAATATCTAAATATAAGGACAAGTCTGGAAAGGGTACAATAAGATTTTAGACCCATAAACATCTTTAACTGGGATTGAGGGATAGTTATGGATTGAATTTTAAACTCAAAACCAATTACAGTTTTTTTTTATTAGCCTAATTAACTCGATCCAAAGTCATTTTGCACAAAAATCTTCCTTGTTTGGAATTGCTGTGGTTTGTTATATTATTATTAAGAGTTTCAACTTGCTTATTTTGGTGCCTTTTATTATTGCATCAGTATTGTTTTCCACATTTATCTCACTTTATTTGTAAAATTTAGTGCAATGGAATAAGAACATTACTTGATAAAAGTAGGAATAAATAAGTATGACTCTTTATTAATAAATCAGGTATTATTAAAAAAAAATAGTCAAGATACTTGAACAGTAACTTTTATTCATATATAATGTTAGGCTGGGCACTAGGTATATGTAATTGGTCAACGATACTTGAACAGTAACTTTTATTCATATATAATGTTAGGCTGGGCACTAGGTATATGTAATTGGTCAACGTTGACAATAAAAATAAAATATAAAATATAAAATAATAACAAATATATCTATATAAACTCATGTAAATAACAATAGAAGAAAAATATGTACTAAATAATAATATTATAGAAGATTAATAACAATAGAATAAAATTAAATATGAATAATAAATAAAACAATTCATGTAAACATAAATAACAAATAAAATATGTGCTACATAATAAAATAAGAAAATCACTGACCTCTCTTTATGCTTTCAATCGTTTCTCAAATATACAATGCATTAACATTGAAACGTCTTTTGTTTATTAATACAAAACATGGCGACAATACGGCCATAAACACCTCGCCAATTTCAAATTCAAATTTCCAAAACTGACTTAGGTGATGAACTAGCTACCATAAAGCCAGTCACCAATGTTAAAAAAACAAAATAAGAGATTTAAGAATGGCGACCAAATGGTTACCAATAATCCGGTCGCCATTTTACATAAAGTAAAAAGGTGACCGTTGACTGTCATGGCATCCAACTGGCGACCCAAGGCCAATCATCTGCATCCATGTGGCGACAAACCGTGCCCATCGCCTGTTCATCGCCCTATGATTTAATACATAAAAAATGTGATGCACCTTTCGTAGCCAATTCGTCGCCACATTTTTCCTGATGCTATATCAATATAGAAAATGTGATGCACCTTACCTGACGCTAGATTAGAGCTCTGTTATCTTGACTCTAAGAATTTTGGTCTTGGCCTAAAGAGAGTTCACAAAAATTTTCCTCTAGCTAAGAGTTTACATATAAATCAATAAATTGATGGTTAGCAACATATTATTTTATTTACTAATGAAATATCTAGGCGAGATTTATTTATATACAAGTTGTTTCGTTTTAAATGACCTATTTTTCCAAATTTTCAATTTAATCGTGTTTAACTGATATAATGCCAACAACAAAACAAGTGATTGGTCCATTAATTAAACATGATACAACATTTAAATAAAACTCAAAAATAATGGATGTAACCTACTTATCTCATATGAGAAAGAGCCAAAGAGGATTGCTCAAATTATTTCAATGGTTATCGATATATCAAGGAATGCTACTAATGCTCGAAAGAGTGTCCCCAGTCTGTGACTTTATTTTAAATTTTGTTTTGTTCTAATCTTATTTTAATTTCTGAAATGAGCCGATGGATCATTCGTTTGAGATAAAGCTCAGCAGAAATTTCCATATTTCGTAGATTTTTTTTTACTTTATCCTTATGCTCAAAAGATATATATATATATATATATATATATATATATATATATATATATATATATATATATATATATATATATATATATATATATATATATATATATATATATATATATATATATATATATATATATATATATATATATATATATATATATATATATCCAAAAGAAACTATGGGTATTCAATGGGCGGGGTCCTATTTTGAGTCCTTATTCGGCATGTTTCTGGAATGGTTTTGTAAGGGCCGGACCGAAATTCATTTATTAACTAATAAAAGAATAATAACTACAAAAGACGTAGTTTAAATTGAGTGAAATTCGTTATATATTTATGTTATTTGTTTGTTTCACATCATTACATGATTGTTCGTACAATTTTAAAGTTATAATGTTTATATTCCATAAAGCCTTCTACCAGTATATGTTTTAGTAAACTCTTGTATTAAGTGACTTATCCATAAACCCTAAGTCAAATCTTAGCATGAAATGTAGTATAGCAAGTTGCAAAACTTTTGTGGTGGACAATTACAAATTGTTGGCAAACAAAAGAAAATGCAAATCTTAAATCTCAAATGTAGACATGAGATTGTTACCAAGTTGGAGTTACGTACTAAGCATCTTTGAAGCTAAGATTCCTTTTCAATTTGTTCAAAATCTAAGTGTTTAAAGTCACTTCACTTTCGAATAATAGTGATGTTTGTCTATTGCATTCTAATGGCTGATTGGTAATGCTATACATTCTTTCATGCTACTAAACTAGGCAATCTTGTACGACTATCTAAAGTATGCCCATAACAATTTTGCCTTACATGCATATAGTAATACGAATATAGTACATGAAAGACTCTCGACCCTCGTAGCGTGATATATATCCTCAAGGTAAAGGCCAAAAGGGTATAAACGTTAGTTTTCTATTATTAGAACGCCAAGGGTATAATTCCACTACTAGATTATCATATGGTCATGTCGCAATATATCCTATAAATATCCTAATTCTTTGCTAGGCATTTGTCTATAGAGCCATGTAACTATGCTATCAGTCACTCATATGCTATTTCTAATGAATAACTTAAGTCCAATTTATAGATTAAGATTAGAGAGTGTTTGATTTGATTAGTTCACCATATAGGATTCCATTTATTAGAATAATAATTTTGATAATCCTATGATGAAATACAAATATTATTTACACATTTATTTATACTAAACCAAGTTTAAATAAATCTTAAAAAAAAAACCAAGTTTAAATAAGCAACTTTAATTGATAAACATTATAAAGCTTAAAGCATGTTCAATGACGTTATAAAACATAAAGTAAACAACCTAATGACACTCTTTCACATGCTCTATCCTCATCAAATCAAATATGACTATCATAATTTCATAGAGAAACAAGTTTATTCATACCTTTAAAAATTATTCTCCTGGTGGAAAAACCTTACAAACAACTTCTATTTTAGTATCTAATAAAAAATATTCTCAAAAATAGTATTTGACTAACTCATGCACAACTATATTATTCCTTATTTATGAGTAGTATGCCACCCATAAAAAAGAACAAAAGAATACTATGTTACTTCCACTTAATTTCTTATCTACACAAGATTTCTCTTCATTTGAAAAGAAAGTTGAACAATTTAACTATCTCATCAAATATGAGGTTTCAACTCTTACATAATGAATCAATGGAAGATATTTCTTTAACATTCCCAAACCTTGTTTGTTGGTCTTCTCAAACTTATTCAAGATACATATTACTTTCATGTGTCTTATTGGAAATAAATAGAAATTTATATTTCATACGACGCCATATGAGCAATAAACAATTTGTTTTTGCTATGGTTATAAAAATCATTCCCCTTTATCTTTTTTGGATAACTTACAAAAAAAACCACTTAGCAGATTTAGAAGAAAGCTTACATACCGTAAACATTTTACCTTTATTAAATAACTTTACCACTGTATTTAGATAGAAGACAGGGAGGGAACAAAAGGAAAAAGATTTAAAAGGACAAATTAAGAATCTCTTGTTTGAGTAACAAAAAGAAGGGGAGGGATTTAAAGAGGAGTGGTTTGAAGGATAAATATGAACAAAGCTTATTAAGATCAATATTTTCCAAAATGGAAAGATTTGGAAGGAATTAAGTTACCGACTTTTCCTTGTTTTTTCTTTTCATTTCCTTTTAAACAAACAATATGTAATAAACAATCTCCCTTCTTACCCCTTTTCTTCCTTTTCTTTACCTTTCCCCTTATTGAACCACCTCCCACAGCTGCTATAACGTGATTCTTGAATACTCTAGATTGTAATATAGTGGGTTGTAAATATTCAGTAGTATACAAGTTTGTTATTGGGTTTGTTAGAAAGTTAGTTTTTACTTTCCACGTCATGCGTATTTGCTTGCTCTCCAAGCTTCATCCTGTATATATACTCTCTCTTGTATTCTTTGTAAAGTGTATTCAAGATAATAACAGAATATTTTTCCTTCTTCTGTAACAATGGCGTGAGGTTTATCATGGTATCAGAGCAGGTCTGAAATACCTCTCTTCTCCATTTTTTTTCACTTCTTTCATTTTCTGTTATTCTTTTTTCGAGTACATTTTCTGGGTGAAGCTTTTTCTGTATTCATCAATGGCGACTAACCCCATTGTCGACCCCACACAAGATCCTTCAAGTCATTTCTATCTCCATCCTTCAGACCACGCAAGTGCAAAATTAGTATATGTCCCTTTCGACGGTACCGGGTATGCGGATTGGAAGAGGAGTATGATTATTGGTTTAACCGCCAAAAACAAAATGGGTTTCGTGGACGGCACCGTGGAGAAATCGACGACTAACACTCATGAAGCCAAGGCATGGGAACGCTGCAATAATATGATAATCGGTTGGCTTATTGCTTCTTTGGAACGATCAATCGCTCGAAGTGTGATGTACTATGTTACGGCTAGATAGATTAAGCGCGATCTTGAAGAGCGTTATGGCCAAACCTCAGTGGCTCAGGTTTACTCTCTGCATACCGAACTCTTTAATATTGTTTAAGAATCTAGCATGACTATCTCTGATTACTTTACTAAAATCAAGTCTATTTGGGACCAACTTGATGTTCTTAATCCTATCCCCACTTGCACTTGTAATGGATGTGTATGTAGTCTTACTAAAAAGGTCTTAAAATCGCAACAAAATCAACGCGTAATTCGCTTTCTCATGAAGTTGAATGAATCTTTTAATCAAGTCCGGACTAATATACTTATGATGGAAGATTTACCTAATGCCTCTTTGGTTTACCGATTGTTGCTTCAAGAGGAACGTCACCATTCCATGAGCAAGTTAACTGCATCCCCTTCTGATTCTCTTGCTTTTAATGTGGGCCGTTTTAATGATCGTACTCCATCGTCCTCTCGTGGTGTTTCTGGGTATAAAGGACGTCCATATGTTTCTGGTACTAAGCGTACACCCTCCACTCTTTTTTGTGATCATTGCCACATGTCCGGAAACACTATCGATCGTTGCTATAAGTTGCACGGTTATCCATCAAAGAATCGTCCCACTCATGGTAAACGCACAGCTGCTCATGTCACTAGTACTTCTCTTGCTGATGTCGAAGGTACTGGTTTAACACATGGCCAATTTGCTCATCTGTGTGCACTTCTTGGTAAGGCCGATAAGCCATCCGACGATGCTGCTGCTGCTGATCCTGTTACTGATTCTAGTGGCCCAATCTCCGCTAATGCCGCAGGTATATTCTGTTTTTCTACTACTCATAGTGCCGACATTTGGATCCTCGACAGTGGCGCGTCGGATCACATGTGTAATTCTCTTCACATGTTTTCCAACTTGCGGCCTCTTATGGATTCTCATCCTAAAATTACGATCCCTAATGGTACTACAGTCAAGGTTAGTCACGTTGGTGATGTTCAAGTGACTCCCGATCTTCTTCTACGGCGGGTTCTTTATGTTCCTAATTTCAAGTTTAATCTTGTTTCCATACCACGTCTCTGTCGGATACTCAATCTTCCATATATTTTACTAATTCAAAGTGTTGGATGCAGGGCCATTTGATGACACGGCCTTTACCTCTTGGTAATCTCCATAATGGATTATATTTGCTTGAGCAACATACTACTCATACTAATCGAGCTGCTATATTGACCGCTGACAATAAGACTGTTTTTTGCAATGCTCATACGAAATCGAAGCATCATGAGGCCAAGCTATGGCATATTCGTCTTGGTCATATCCCTTTTAATACTTTGAAATTTGTTTACCCTTCCCTTGATGTATTTGGTTTGCAACGTGATGTGTTTTGTACTATTTGTCCACAAGCACGCCAAACGCGTTTGCCATTTCCATCTAGTGATATCAAAACTACTTCACCTTTTGAATTAGTACATGTTGATGTATGGGGTCCGTATTCCTCGCCTACTTACAATGGTTGTTCTTATTTTCTTACGGTCGTCGACGATTTTACTAGATGTACTTGGACTTTTTTCATGAAGTACAAAAGTCAATCTCTCACTTTTTTGCAACAACTTGCTCGGTACATTGCAAATCATTTTGGCACCACAATTAAAGTTGTGCGTTCGGACAATGCCCATGAGTTGTGTGATGGACTCGCCTATCGTTGGTATGTTGATCATGGGATTACCCACCAAACTAGTTGTGCTCACACTCTTCAACAAAATGGAGTCGTTAAGCGCAAACATCGACACCTTCTTGAGGTTGCTCGCGCCTTATCCTTTCAAGCCAATTTACCCACCAAATTTCGGGGCGCCTCCATTCTTTGTGCCACTTACCTTATTAATCGCTTACCCCTCGCTTGCCTCAATTATGTTTCCCCTTACGAAAAACTTTTTCATCATCCTCCTTCTCTTGACCACCTTCGTGCTTATGGTTGTCTATGTTTTGTCACCACACCCAAACCTAACCGCCTCAAGTTTCATCCTCGTGCCCAAGCATGTGTATTCCTTGGCTACCCTTGCTCTCAAAAAGGGTATAAGGTCTACAATTTATCTACCCACAAAGTCTTTGTATCTCGGGATGTTGTTTTTAAGGAACATCATTTCCCCTTCCATTTTCAAGACTTGTCCATTTCACCATTTCCTTCCTTCTACTTACCCGTTCATACTCCTCCTGTTATCACACACGATTCCTTACCCTCACCTTTCCCTTTACCCACTGCCTCCTCCACACCACCTAACCCTACTCCACTTCTTTCCCCTTCACCTTGCCTTCCTTTTTTATCTTTTATATTATACTCCCTCCATTTCATTTGACTTGTCCCATTTGACTTTTCACGGATTATAAGGGTTGAGTGGGGTCCATTAAAAAGGTGATAGTTGGGCATTTTAATAGATTAAATTAATTGTAAAGGTGATAGTGGAGTATTGGAAATTGGAAAAGTGGAGGTATTTAGATAAGAAAAGGTTAGCCAAAAAAGGAGATGGGACAAGTAGTATGAAAAAGGAAATGGAACAAGTAAACTGTAATGAAGGGAGTATTATTCAAAGATAGTGTAAATCTTTAAAGATAGACATTTTGGAACCATTCCAATGCATATCTCATATAGGGTCTTTCAATATCTTTTGATGGAACTCTAATGAATAGTTGCAATTTTTGTCCAACTTTATTTTAGTTTTGTTTGAACTTTGTAATGCATTCTAAAATATTTGATAATTAGTACAAATAAATATAAAAAATAGAAGTATTAATTCTAGTACTAGTCCATATTGTAAAAGAAAGCAAAATCCTCTCACATCAAAGTAGCAACTCTTGTTTATTTTTGGTTAATAGTTATATTTCGGTTATAAAAATCCTTCAAGGTTTAAGTTTAGTATTCTAATTTTTGGTTATCTATCGGTTCGAGTGCAATTTCGGTTCGTGTAATATCGGCTAGTGAACCTGAAAAAAAAACATAACTTCGGATCAAATAATTTTGATTTCGGTTTAAAATTTCTGTTCGGGGACACATTTGAATAACTATAGTCATATGTCCTGATAAAATTAAAATAAAGTTAAACTGTACGGACGAGATTAAAAGAAATAAGTAGGACATTGTTCAAAGACAAAAGTAACAAATTAAATAGGACGGATGAAAATAAAAAATGCTTCAAAATTAATGGGACGGATGGGAGGAAGTATTAATAATGCTGAAAATAGAAAGTAAATAATTGAAGACAAAGAAAAATGTATAAAAATATAGAGAATCAAAAATGACGTAAGTTAGGGAGAAAATGGGTATGTAAGCAGTAATAAGACATGAAAGCAAGAAGAGGTTTGAATGGCATATCTCCGGCATGGTCACGCAGCAATGTTAGAAGTAAACCAATGATAGGATGACATTTGTATGATGGATATATTTGGATAGAAGTTGTTGGACTCAGTCTGGCTCCCACTCAAATGTTTCCCCTTTAAGAATCTCAACTTATACTTTGAGTGGAGTTCCTTGGTGTCCCAAAACACTCTGTAGAGGAGAATGAGATTATCACATCAACACTTTTTACAAATACATTATTGTCTTTGTTAATTCTACCCTCACGTTTCTTACATGAAATAAATTTAATTAAATTGGATTAAAATAAGTGTGAGTAATGTCATGAAAGATGTGGAAGATAATTAATTGATTAAATATATGATTGTGGATGAGAAATGAAAAAGGAGTGTAAATAATGATAAATACTTCCTCCGTATTTGGTTATTTGCAACTTTAGGGTCTTGCACGGACTCCTAGGCAAAACTTTTAGTAGTGTATTAAAATAGATTAATGAAGTTAGTGGGGTGGGATTATAGTATTATAATATTAAAAAGTAAGAGAGAGTATTAAAAAGTATGAGAGAGAGTATTAAAAATAAAGTAAGAGAGAGTATAAAAAAGTAAGAGAGAGAAAATAAAAAACTAATAAAAAACTTTATATAAATGGAAAAAAAAAGAAAGTTGCAAATAATAGTATACGGCCATTTTTGGTAAAAGTTGCAAATAACCAAATACGGAGGAAGTATAATATTTCCTTTAATTTTTTTACGTTGTCTCATACTTTTATTTAGTTTTAGCACAGTATCTAATATATTAATTCAATTCTAAATATTTCTAGTCGTACGTAATTAACAATTTATAGATTTTTGATAGTAATAAAATTTACATTGAGACAAATTAAAAAAGATTTCGCATGATTATATTTTGTTGTTTAGATATAAATAAAATACAAATTAAAAGTGATCGATGAATATTATCAAAATAGTAAATTAGACAACTTAAGAAAATTGAAGAGAGTATATAGCAAATTATATGCGACAATTAGAATCAAATATACAGCAAAACTCGTGTGAAGGTCGGAGATCACCAAGTCCAAAATACCATACCATCAAATTTAACTATTCTAAAGTAATGTTTAGAATATTAAAAAATATATAATACTGTTGATGATTGATTATATTAATATTAGGGTTGGCAAAAGTTGACCCGACCTGCTAACTCGACCTGAACCTAACTCGAAATAAGTGAGTTTGGGTTGAGACTTTTGACCCAATCAATTAGGTCGACCCGACCTGATCTGTTTATTAAATAGGTAAGGTTCATGTCAAAATATTTAACCTGAAAAAAACTTGTATAACACATTTAATTAAATGTGTTAATTTCAATTAAATCAATAAGTATAAGTTAAACTTAGTTCATTTAATATTTTCTTTATTTTTCATAGTAAACACAAAATAAACAACAAAAAAATATAAAGTTAAAATTAAAGCCTAAAAATTAGATTTAATCAACGTTAAAAACATTAAAACGAAAACGAAAAAAATTATAAATGGGTTAAGTGGGTCAAAATCAGGTCAACCCGATCTGTTGCAGGTCGGGTCAAGATTGTGATTTTCGACCCAGTTAACTAAATAGGTTGCGTTTGTGTCAACGGTTTTCTGACCTATTTATATATGACCAAAACCCGATCTCGACCCAACTTTATCTATTTGATAGGCCTAATTATTATATTTGACATAGTTTTCTGTTTCTTATTAAGACCAATGAAATATTTTAAGAATTAAATGTCAAATTACAAATGTGTCATTTTCTAAAGCAAGTAATTTTCAGTTCTAGTTCTAGTTTAAGCCATAAGAGAATTGGAGAAAATTGGTCTACTACAGCTTGCCACGAAGTAAAAATGACTTGGTATTCATTTTATTTAGATTATACTATGATTATACATGTGTCATGCACGGTGTAGATTTACTTTAGTATTTTATAGATTATTTAGATTGATAACATATAGGACGTTTGACGAAATTCAACAAAGTCCTCTCATATAGAACCTTTCACCACTTCATGATAAACAACATAATTATCAATTAAACATTAACAAATTATTATTGTTTGTAATCATAATACATAAATATTTAATTAAAGTGATACTGATGCAATCATAGTGATACAATTGAATAATAATATGATTAGGTATTAACTCTTAAATAGGATGCTAAGATTACATCTTGGAAATGAATACGTAAATTAGTGAACTTATATGTTATTTATGACCATTGAAAGTAACAGTAGTTGAAATTCATCAATCGTACCATATAATGTTGCTACATGTGTATTTTATTTGTGTAATATTACATACTCCCTCCAATTCAAAACAAATGTCTCTTTTTTAGTTTTTTTTACAATATCCATCAATCACTCTTAATTTGTATTTTATTCATTAATATAGACGTTAAAATATAGTGAAATGGGTGTTTGATTCGTCTCAATGTAAGTTTTATTAATATCAAATTTTATAGTTTGTAATTATGCACAATTAGATATTTTTAGGATTGAATTAGTGTATTGAATGGTGTGCCAAAACTAAATAGGACAATTGTTGTGAATTGGAGAGGGAGTACTAAGGTATTTTTGATAACTCCTTTTTTGTGAATGTGTAAGCTTAAATAAGGTTGCATGAGTTACTTCCAATATATACTACTTTAACTTTTTATTTATTTTTTGTCAATTTTTTAGTCTTCTTTTGTAAACTCTTAATTAATAATGCATTACAATAGGGAATGTGAAAGGAGTGGTAAAAAAAATTACCTAACATTCATTAGTCTTACATTATATTCTCTTATAAAGCTAAAGAAAATCATTATTAATATTAATATTGTAGAATCTATGTCAATGTCATTTATTTTATTACAATTAAAACTATTTTTAATAAAAACTTTTCATTAATAATTTGTATTATACTCTGAAAGATAAACAGATAAGTTTCAAAACAACAACCCAACATTGTAACTATGACACTTGACAGCAAAATGCATTGTAGTAGTGACACTTAACACGAAGTGCTTATAAATGAATATATTGGGCAAAAATTTCCTTTCTTTAATGGTCATTAATTACAAATAATTTTAAAATTATAAATTGTCATATGTGAGTGTGTAGCCTAGTGGTATTGAAGTATTTATACTTACCAAAAAGGTTATGGATTTGAGACTTAAAAACTACTTTCTTAAATTTTTTTAAATGAGGTTGCATATACAATCCTAACACCAACACTAGGTCCGCCCCTGCCAATAGAGAAGTCTATATATACAAGTACACAAGCTCATACATGCACATGGCACACAATATAGATGTACCCATGGCTTTATTAATCTCTAATTCACAATTAATGTCTTATCCAAAGTTGTTAAAATCGTGATTCAACTTAGAATCGTTTAGAGATGTAGAATCGAATCGTAGAATCGTACGATTCTACATATAAACTTAAAAATATTAAAAATATCTAGTTTCTTAGCATTATTATCCAATTCAAAAGTTTAAATTTTTGAATTAAAGTGTCTTTGACTTTATTTCTAAGAATGTAACGAAATTTTGTCAATAATTAGTTTAAATCTTCATACGGATTAAGAAATTTATTTATTTTTAATAGTTTTCATGATGGAAAATTTGAAATTTATGTGTACATGAGAAAGAAATTAGTCAAATATGTTACATAAGAAAAATAAAAACTAATTCATACTATATTAGTAGAATCGGATCGTTAAATCGTAGAATCGTAGAATCGTGTTATGATTCTATCTCTCAGAATTTCATTCCAACTAGAATCGTAAGATTCTACAACTTTAAGATTCTACTTGCGATTCAAATCGTTCGCTTGTTTTTGGATCGTAAAATCGTAGAATCATAGATTAGAATTGCGATTTTAACAACCATGGTCTTATCTACTTTATGCATTATATTCAATGCACTTTTCCAACTCTTAATAATTTTTATTATGCATAATTAAAAATTATAGAAAGTTGATACTCCCTCTGTTCTTTTATGTTTGCCCACTTTATTATAACGATTAATGACATTGATAATTTTTTTGTCTTTATTTTATCTGTAATTTAAATGTCTTCTCTCTCATAACACTACAAAAAAATTGCAACCCAGCGACCCAGATTAGCGACTGGACAAATTTAGTCGGTATTACCGACTAAACAGCGACAAAAATACCGACTAACATGTTCTAGTCGGTAATACCGACTAAACAGAGACCAAAAAACTTTGGTCGCCGATTCCAGACCAACTTGCGACTTTATGTTTTAGTCGCTATTTTTCCGACCATAAATGTAGTCGCTAGTTAATCGCCAAAAAAGAAAAAAAGAAAAAAATACGGGAATAAACGTTTTATTTTTTCCGACTAAACGCCGACTAAAACTGGGTCGTTAAGTAGTCGGTAATATCCTGATTTTGTCTATAAATACCCCCCCCTGCGTCATTTTTCATTCGCCCCAATCCATTTCCCACTTCTCTCTATAATTTATCTATTCTTCTCTTGTCGCCATCCACCACCACCCCTATTTAACTCTCCTACTTGAGAAGAATTAAGTAGGGGTGGAGGTGGAAGGCGAGAAGTTGAAAAACAAAAAAATAAACGGTCTCGAAATATTAATAAAACGATTCAATCATAATAAAAATATGGCATATTAAAATTGAATATTGATCTTGGAGCTACTAAACCTTTCAACTTTATCATGTTTCTCACTTGCCCCGTTCTCTTCGTACCCATACTCGAGTTTGTTTACTTATGTATGGGTTCGGGAAGAACCGGACAAATTGCGAAACATAAATTTAACAGTTCAATCGTATCAAAAATATGGAAAATTTTGATATTAAAGGTATGAACCACATTTGCTTATAAACATACATAAATTTGTTTCTCATTGTTGTTCACTGTATCCCTCCCCTCTCCACTCGTACATGGTTGTTGTTCACTCGTACAAGGTTAATTTCAATCGGTGTACGTGTGGAGAAAGGGGTGGGATATAGTGATTAACATAAATTTATTGTATCCGACGTCTCTCCACGCGTACATGGTTAATTTAATCGGTGTACGCGTAGAGACGGGGTTGGATATAGTGATTAACATAAATTTAATGGTTGTTTTTAAGCAAATGAGACTTGCCTCAAATTTGTTTTTCACTGTATCCCACCCTCTCCACTCGTACATGGTTAATTTCAATCGGTGTACGCGTGGAGAAGGGTGGGATATAGTGATTAACATAAATATAAAGGTTGCCCCAAATTTGTTCTTTACTATATCCTACCTCTTTTCATCTCGTACATGGTTAATTTCAATCGGTGTACGTGATGATAAAGGGGAAGGATGTAGTGATTTACATAAATTTAATGGTAGTATTTTGTTGTATTAAAAAATACTAATGAGCTTTTTTTTCACTATATCCTACGCCGCTCTACTCGTACATGATTAATTTCAATCGGTGTACGAGTAGAGAAGGGCGTTGGATATTGTGATTAACATAGCTATTTTTTCACTATATCCTACCTCTATTCAACTCGTACATGGTTAATTTCAATCGGTGTACGTGATGATATAGGGGTAGGATGTAGTGATTTATATAAATTTAATGTAGTATTTTGTTGTATAAAAAATTACTAATGAGCTTTTTTTTCAATATATCCTATGCTTCTTGACACGTACATGATTAATTTCACTCGGTGTATCAATCGGTGTACGTGTCAAGGAGTAAAAGGTTATGTTGATTAACATAGCTATTTTTTCACGAAAAAAATTATAATGAGCTTTTTTTTTCGTGCCGTTTTGTTGTAATAATTATCAGTACTTAATCGAAATATATGTTCTTCTTACTTATTGTCCTGTATGTTTACTATAAAAATGTGTTAGAAACGCTTAAAATATGTTTCTCAAAATTGTAGAAAATGCGCAACGTATTATTTTACTTATATTTGCTACTGAAAAAGAATAATTTTTGATTTGCAAGGCGTTGGTTTGCCCGATAGTGGTACTTACGGCCTATTCTACTACCTCTAGTTCATCATTTGGTGGCTTCCATTTGTTTTAAGATATGAACAATGTCAAAAAACATATAGGAACTACTAAATGGTGAATTGGAGGGAGTATAGGTTGTAAATTACACTAATGCGCGTTAGTGGTACTTACGGCCTATTCTACTACCTCTATTTCACCGTTAAGTAGCTGCAATTTGTTTTACGATATGAACAATGTCAAAAAACATATAGCAGCCACTTAATGGTGAATTAGAGGGAGTATAGGTTGTAAAGTCCACTATTGGGCAGCTAACGCTATGCAATGAAAAAAATTTTCTTAGTAGAATGATCATAAGTAAAGTTACGATGCTTATTTTCTACACTTTTGAGAAACATACTTTTAACGTTATCAATTTTTATAGTACATACGACGAACTAAGTAAGGAAAAACACAATTTCAACTTAGTACTAATAATTTTAAAACAAAATGGCCGGAAAAAAAGCTCATTTTAATTTTTTTTTTTAAGTTTTACCGACTATTTTGCGACTACTATAGTCAGTCGCCAACTAGTCGGTACAATGTGGTCAAATGGAATTTATTACCTGAGTATCCGTGTCAAAAAGGGTCAAAAAGCAGTTATTACTTGAATATCCGTGTTGTTAGCGACTAGCCTGCGACTATCTATTAGTCGCCAGGTAGTCGGTAATTTCAAAAGTTTTTGTCTTTTCCAACGTCTTTTCAAACATTAACTGAGGCAATAAATTAGGGCGGTGAAACGGGTAAACTTTTACTCCGACTACCGTGGTAGTCGGTGATTGGTCGGTAACTTAATCGCCATACGTTCAGAAATACCTATAAATAACCTTCATCGATAGTTTCTTCAAAAAAAAAAAACCTTCATCGATAGTTACTATTCTATTTCATATCAATCAATTCTCTCTTTATTTCATTCTATCAAAATTATTTAGGTATGATATTAGTATTTTACGGTTTTAATATCTCGTTGCTATGTTTCTCACTTTGCCCTTCTCTTCCTCACATTCGTACTCGAGTTTTTTCAATACAGTACGGATGTGGAAAGTTACGGGCAAGGTGATTAATATAGATTTTACGGTTTCAATTGTATAGGACAAAAATTTTAATGAGCTTTTTTTCCGTGTCATTTTGTTGTTATAATTATCAGTACTTAATCGAAATATATGTTTTTCTTACTTATTATCGTGTATGTTTACTATAAAAATGTGTTATATACGCTTAAAATATGTTTCTCAAAATTGAAGATAATGAGCAGCTTCTGAGGTTCCATATTTTGATTTACAGTCGTTACTTTTCATCTCATATTTTGAAGACCTACATGGTCTTGGACCAGTAACTTCTATTTCCTCACTTTTTTTCATAGCTGGTAGTGTTTGCTTTCAAGAATTTTTAATTTTATGGTCATTTCTAGAAGCTAACAAAGCAGTAACTGACGGTTCTAGACCATAACATTAACAATCTTTCAAGGCAAACACTACCAGCTATGAAGAAAAGTGAGGAAATAGAAGTTACTGGTCCAATATCACGTAGGTCTTCAAAATATGAGATGAAAAGTAACGACTGTAAATCAAACCCCAGAAGCTACTCATTGTCTACAATTTTGAGAAACATACTTTTAACGTTATCAATTTTTATAGTACATACGACGAACTAAGTAAGGAAAAACGCAATTTCAATTTAGTACTAATAATTGTAAATCAAAATGGCAGGAAAAAAAGCTCATTTAAATTTTTTTTTTAAAAATTTGTACCGACCAGCTGGCGACTAATATGTTGGTCGCTAACTGGTCGGTATTTTGAAATTAGGAATTTGCACGTTTTTAATTTTTTTTTTGTTTTAAATATAATTTACCAACGAAGTATTTTGTTGTTTTGCAGAACAATGGACTTACGAGCCGAAAGAAGTTGGATGTACGAACGAAGTTCTAAAGGAGTTTATAATATGAGATATTTAGAAGGGGTCGAAGAATTTATGCAATTTGCAAAGAAAAAAAATCCAAATGAAGTTAGATGTCCGTGTAAAAAGTGCGGTAATCGTAGAGTGTGGGTTCCGAATGTCGTAAGAGACCATCTGTTAAAAAAGGGGTTTGTTGAAAATTACTACGATTGGTACCTGCACAAATGTCACGACGGAGCACCTATTTGTACTGATTGGGCTCCGGTTGAGCCACAGCTGAACACGGTTCAAAATCCGTATGCACAAATGGTATACGATGCAGCAGCGAGTGCTTTTCCGGATACACATCATCATTTTCTATCGCATCGTGATGATGTCGTCGATAATGTACCATACTCGCCCGTTCAAAATGATGAAGAGCCGAATCCTCAAGCCAGACAGTTCTTTGAAATGTTAAGGGCCGCCAACTTACCTCTGTACCCTTGCTGTGAAACGCATACTCAAATGTCGGTCATAGGAAGGATGTCTAGCCTGAAGACAGACTTTCGTATGCCAGAAAGACTTTATGATGAGTTATGTCAATTTATTATTGAGTTGTTGCCGAAAGATAATCGGATGACAACAAGTTTTTATGATACGAAGAAACAAATTTCGGCTCTTGGATTGCCGGTAGAGAAGATTGATTGTTGCGTCAATGGGTGTATGATTTATTGGGGCCCAACAGCGAGTATGACACAGTGTGATGAGTGTGGGGTTTCAAGATGGGTATCTGATAACACTCCTAGAAAGCAGTTTCACTACTTTCCCATCGGTCCCAGGCTACAACGGTTGTATGCGTCTGCGACCACTGCCAGCCACATGAGGTGGCATGCGGAGCATCGTACAGAGGATGGAGAGATGTGTCACCCCTCGGACAGTGAGGCCTGGTTGAATTTCAACGCGACACATCCGGATTTTGCACGGGAGACAAGAAATGTGAGAATGGGGTTGTGTACAGATGGTTTCAACCCATTTGGCAGCTCGGGTCAACAATATTCATGCTGGCCCGTAATACTAACTCCATACAATCTTCCGCCCTTCATGTGTATGAAAAGGCAGTACATGTTCTTAACGGTGATCGTCCCTGGCCCTAACAATCCAAAACATAAGATTGATTTGTACCTACAGCCATTGATACATGAGTTACAGCTGTTGTGGGAAGATGGGATCCAGACGTACGACGTATCCAAGAGGCAGAACTTTATACTTCGTGCAGCTTTGATGTGGACAATCAACGACTTCCCAGCTTATTCGATGATGTCGGGGTGGAGTACATCTGGCTTGCACGCTTGTCCGTACTGCATGGATGACTCCAAAGCCTTTTATTTAAGACACAGTAGAAAAGTCAGTTGGTTTGACTCACATAGGAGATTTTTAGATAGTACACACCGATTTCGTAGAAACCGGGTGCTTTTTTGCCGTGGAGTTGTTGAGAAGGCTGTAATGCCCGAAATACGTACGGGAAATGAGCTTTTGGAGGAGTTGGATCGTTTTGGGTTTTTAAGGGTGTTTGAAGACGATGCAGCAGAGTTCAACGCGGATTTAAGTAGACATTGTGTTGGATGGAAGAATGTTTACATGTTTATGATCTTGTTTACATGTTTGTGTTTTAGGGTTTAAATATTTCTTTTTTCATTTTTTTTTGGTTCATTTTTTTTTTTCGAAACATGTTTCGTTTTTTTTTTTTTGTTTTTTTTTTGTATCATTTTTTTTTTTCCGAAAAATATATGTTTTTAGGTTTATATGTTATGTTTTTTCTTATCATATGTTTATGTTTTTTAGGGTTTACATGAAATATACTTGTTCATATGTTTTTAGGGTTTACATGTTTTTTTTTTTTGGTTCATTTTTTTTATTTTCGAAAATTACCTGTTTATTTTTTTATGGTTCGTTTTTTTCAATATTATTTTAGGTTTATATGTTAGGATTTACATGAAATATACTTGTTCATATCTTTTTCTGTTTTTTTTTTTTTTTGGTTTTTTTTTTTCGAAAAATACATGTTTATTTCGTTTTTTACATGTTTATTTCGTTTTTTACATGTTTATTTTCGAAATTTTACATGTTTATTTTGTTTTTTAATTTTGTTGGTTCATTTTTTTAAATTTTCTTAGTTTATTTTGATATTATTTTGATATTATTTTCTGTTTAAATAATTTGTTAAATTTAGATGCCTAGAATGCGAAATCATTTAAACCAACGCATAGACCCTCGAACCGGTCAGCCATATGACCCTGATTCGCGACCGGTTCGACAGCTTGCCCGTTCTGACCCGGGCACCCAAGCGGTTCCGCTCTCTGCGGATTTGGAGGAGCATTTTCTCCGGTCAGACTTTAGGAGGGCAGTTGGGTCTGTCGATCCCTCTCCGGTGTCATCACGTGCTTCGCCACGTAACGCACCCACACCGGAGAATGACACAGCCCAGGGCCCGCCACGCGAGGACCCTCCACCTCCACCCCTACACCGACCACCTCCACTTCCATGGCTGCCCAACGAGGGCACGTTTGCCAACGTGGATGGCAACCAAGTATCAACGTCCATTCGTAGGACGTTTGAGGCCTACCAAGATCCTGCAGGGTATGCTTGGAAGTACCTATCTAAGCATACGATCGAGTTCTATTAGGATCAGTTTCAAGTAAGTATATTTACTACATTATTTCATTATTTGATTAACTTTTAACTGACTTGTTTGTTGTACTAATACTGATTGTTTTTGTCGTTTCAGAGACAATGGTCTTGGGATCCCTCCATCACCGACACGGTGCGCAAGGAATGGTTGAAGAGAGCCAAGGTCCGGTACAAGGACATGGTTCACTCAATGAGAAAAAGTCTCGAAGAAAATAATGAGTATAAACCTGAATGGGTGTCGGCAGATGCTTGGCGAGAGTGGACACGGGCCTGGGCAGCTCCTGAATTCCAGGCTCAGCGGGAGCGAGGGAAAAAAAACCGTCGCCGGGGCGATCCAACGTGTGTCGCAGAAGTCACCCATACCGGCGGCTCCGTGTCGGCCCGCAGGACACGGCGGATATTGGTATATACTTAACTTTTTATTAATTTAAATTTTTAAAAATTTTGTTTTTTTGTTTATTTATACATTATTTTTATTAAACCATTCACTTTGTTTTTACAGGAAAAAAAGCAGAAACGCGCGCCCACCTCTTATGAGTTGTTTCTACACACTCATAGGGTGAAAACAAAAGATGGGTTGCAGTGGATCAACGAGAAGTCCAAGGCCGTGAACGTAAGTGCAATTAATGATGTTCTTTTTTTAAGTAATCATGAATCATAGTAGTTAGTTTTTTTATGTCCAAGGCCGAAATTTTTATATAGTTTTATGCTTTGTTCAGGACGAGTATTTACGCCTCCATGCCGAGCTGCCTGTAGATGCTCCTGAGGAGAAGGAAAATGACGCCTACTTTGAGGCCGTCAAAATTGTCGAAGCGCAGAATTCGACAAAGAAGTCCTCCAAGGCTGTGTTTGGTCTTGGTGAAGCCGCAGAGACTTATTACTCTGATAGTGCGGCGTCACAGAGTCAAACTCAGGAAACTCCTCCCCCCCTCCAGCTAGTGAACGAGAAGTTGGATGAGCTACAGCAGTCCTTGAACACTGTAACTCAAAACATGACCTCCAACATTTCGAGGGAGGAGTTTGAGCGTCTAGTGGCGGAGCATCAGCGTTTGAGAGTTAAATCACTTTCTCGGCTTTATGCGCGGAATATTTATCGAAAGAGGTTTTCCTCCACCTCCACCACCCAACTGATCCTACTTATTTGATGATGATGATGTTGATTAAACATTTTTTTTTGTGTTTTTTTTATGATTAAACATTTATTTTTATGTTTTTTTTATGTTTGTATGATTAAACATTTATTTATTTGAACATTTTCTTTATTAATTTTATTTATGCGTTTTTTATTATATGCGTTTTTTATTATATTCGTTTTTTATTACGTTTTTTATTATATTCGTGCGACAATTTATTTTAGTAATAAAATAATAATACTGGTCAAATGTGGTTTACAATTGACCACATTTGACCAGTTTTATTATTTTAATATTTTAAATCTAGCGACTAGATTCCGACTACAGCATTAGTAGGAAAACAGTCGGTAAAAATAACCGCCAAAATTTGGTACGCTTTTCAGTCAACATAAGTTTGACTTTACCGACTACCCTCCTACCAAATAAGTAGTCTCAGGTTAGTCGGTAAAAATAACCGCCAAATTTTGGTACGCTTTTTCAGTCAACATTAGTTTGACTTTACCGACTATCCTCCTACCAAATAAGTAGTCTCAGGTTAGTCGGTAAAAATATGGTCAACATTTGAAGTTTGACTTTACCGACTAATCCCCTACTATAACTGAGTCGACAGATAGTCGGTACAATTTTAAAAACATCTTTCAAAAAAAAAATAAAAAAAAAACAAAATCTTTTTTATTTTTACAGCGACTACTTAGCAACTAAAATGTAGTCGGTAGCAGCGACTATGTTCCGACACAGTCACTTAGTTGGAGGTCCGACTAGTCACCTACTAAATGATATTTGGTAGGTACGCCGACTAACTTAACGACTCAATTATTTTACCGACCATTATATACCGACTAATTGGATTTAGTCGGAGGTTAGTCGGTATTTACAAATACCGACTAATTTACGACTATATCTCATAGTCGCTAGTTTGCAAATTTTTTGTAGTGTAATATCAATACAATCATGACTTCATATTGTTATTTAAATCAAAAGTATGCAACAACTATTCATAGTAGCAACATATGTTGTAATTTTGTGACTTTAATTTTATAAATCAAACATACAAAATAAAGTTACATAAACTTAGTATGCTACAAAACATATGACAAGTTCAAACCTTTGCTTAACACACACCAAATGCAAACTAGATCATCGGGAATCACCAGTGTACCGAACATAGTAACAAGAAGATTTTGTATTGAAATTGATATTAATTCTAGACGAGATACCCTTTCCTAAAATATCATTTCCTCCCTACAATGATGCTTGGGAATGTATACCGAAAATATGTTCTAAGATACAAGAATTGCACTAAATTCTGAGCAAACGAAAATTAGAATGATGTAAGAGAAACTTAAATGGAAGAAGATACGAATATTACAAACGAGGATTGCAAGTTCTCGATGTAAAATGCTAGAGAAGAAAAGAAATCAGAAATTGCGTGTGTAGAGAATAACACACATTCTATATTTATAGAATAACTCACTATTTCACGAAGCAATGTATTACTTCACAAAACACAAGATTGATTCACGAACTAATGTCGTCTTTCAATCCACCCGTTCATCCCAAAGACATGGTGATGAGTAGCTCAAATTAGACAGGGAATGTTTTGTATTTCATTCATTCAATGTGCCCTTCATATGCAGCAGTAATTACATATATATAGGAGCTTGAGAATCAAGCTTACCCAATCATAAGACAGCACTTCATTCATATATACAAGGGACCACTAAGACAAAGACAATAAAGGACAAAAGGAATCTCTGAGAAAAGGACAGAACAGCAGTAGCAAAGGTGGAGGTTGTGCACATACACAGTGCACACAATACAATACAGCAGGAGCAGTATTATGCACACCATGCACACAAATATGACTTCTCTTAATACCCCCCTTCAAGTTGGGAGTGGAGGCAAAGCTGAAGCTCCCAACTTGGTCAACAGGTGATGATGCTGTGCCACAGGAAGGGATTTAGTCAGTATATCAGCCAGTTGAGCTTTGGAGGATACATAATGTGGTTCAATGATGCCTGACTTGTGCTTCTCACGAATGAAGTGGCAGTCCACTTCAATGTGCTTAGTTCTTTCATGTTGCACAGGGTTAGCCACAATAGATAATGCAGCTTTGTTGTCACAAAGAAGGAGTGTAGGAACATTGTGTGATATGCCAAGGTCCCTTAAGAGCTGAAGGATCCACAAAACTTCACAAGTAGTTAGAGCCATTGCCCTATACTCAGCTTCAGCAGAGCTACGAGCCACCACACTTTGTTTTTTGGATTTCCAAGAGATGGGTGAGTGGCCTAGGAGGATACAAAAACCAGTGGTTGATCTCCTAGTGATAGGGCAGCCTGCCCAATCACTATCACAGTAAGCAACAAGCTTTGCTTCAGAGGTGGATGCAAGAAGTATGCCTTGGGATAGGATTTCCCCTTAAGTATCTCAAAACCCTCTTTGCAGCTTGCATGTGCACAGTAGTTGGTTGATGCATAAACTGACTCAGAGTGTGCACAGCAAAGGATATATCAGGGCGTGTCAGAGTGAGATAAATCAACTTCCCTATGAGCTGTTGGTAGGCAGGGATGTAGGGTAAAGGGTCACCACATTGTAGGGTGAGTTTGATATTAGGGTCCATGGGAAGTTGAAGAGGTTTTCAAGACAGCATTTTGTATTCTGTGAGGAGATCAGTGGTATATTTATATGGGGAAAGAAAGATGCCATGATCAGAACGGTCAACTTGAATGCCTAGAAAGTATCTCAAGGGGCCTAGATCTTTCATGTGAAAGGTAGATGAGAGGAATTGTTTAGTGGAGTTGATGATGGAGGGAGTGGTGCCAGCAATGAGAAGGTCATCCACATATACAACGATGACAGTATGACTGGGAGACTGATGTTTGGTAAAGAGTGAGTGGTCACTGTGGGATTGAGTGAAGCCACATTGAGTGAGGGCTTGGGAAAGTTTTTGAAACCACTGTCTGGGTGCTTGCTTAAGCCCATAAAGTGATTTTTGGAGTTTGCAAACCTTGGTTTGGATTGGGGATGAAGGAGGGGTTGTGGAAATAGGTTGTCCAGGTCCCTGTATAACCTTGAGGGAATTTCATATACACTTGTTCATCAAGATCGCCATGCAAGCAGGCATTCTTGACATCCTTCTAAGATACATGCCAATCATAGATGGCAGCAACAACAAGCAATGCTCTGACAGTTGTTAGCTTGGCAACTGGAGCAAAGGTCTCCAAATAGTCAATGCCATACTTTTGTTTGTTCCCCAGAACTACTAGGCGTGCCTTATGGCGTTCAATGCTTCCATCAGGCTTGTACTTAGTTTTGTACAGCCATTTGTTGCCAATGGCTTGTTTGCCATGAGGAAGATCAGTAATGAGCCATGTGAGGTTGTCTTCAAGGGCAGACAACTCTTCATTCATTGCTTGAACCCAGTGGGGTTGCTTGATGGCTTCAAGAAAGGTAGATGGATCAGCATTTTGGTGAAGTTTAGCCATGAAGCAGTTGAATTGAGGTTGTACAGGAGTAGAGGTGAAGTTGGCTATAGGAGTTACATAATCCTGAAGCCAAGCAGGTGTGGTTTTTTGTCTGTGGGAACGCCTCAGAGAGGGTTCTGGATCAGGAGATTGAGGTGGAGACTGTGGAGGAGATGGTGGATCAGGTGTGGATGCAGGAAGGGAAACATTTGGGTCAGTTGGTGGAGGTTCATCAGAATCTGACTCCTCATCAGAGGAGTCTTCCCAGGGTACAGTTGTGGGTAGAGGATAGTCTGAGGAATGTGGTATGAGTTGTTGTAATTGGGCTGTGGTAAAGGTGTATGGGAAGATGTGTTCAAACCATTTAATATCCCTGGATATAAATGTTTGTTTGGTTAACAAATGCAATAATTTGTAGCCTTTTTGAGTTGTAGGATAGCCAAGGAACAAGCAAGGGACCCCTCTTGGATTTAATTTATCATTGTTTAGTGCTGGATTGTAGGCCAGGGCTAGGCACCCAAAGGGCCTTAGATGATTATATGATGGCTGTTTGTGATGGAGAACTTCATAAGGTGTTTTATGGTGAAGTGCTGATGTAGGAAGTCTGTTTATAATGTAGGCACTGGTGAGCACACAGCCACCCCAAAAGCACTTGGGCAAACCTGCTTGCAACCTCAAACATCGTGCCATTTCAAGGATGTTCCTGTGCTTCCTCTCACATCTCCCATTCTGCTGTGCCCTATCAACACAGGTTATTTGATGCACAATCCCATGAACATCATATAAGGCTTTACAGTTAGAATCTTCAAATTCTAATGCATTGTCAGATCTTATAATCTTGACTTTTTTCCCAAACTGAGTGTGAGCCAAGGTGATGAATTTTTGCAATGCAGCAAAGGAATCTGACTTGTGTTTGATCAGGGTAACCCAAGTGTTCCTGCTATGGTCATCTACAACTGTTAGGAAAAACCTATACCCTTCTCTGGTTTGGACTCTGTATGGTCCCCATACATCTATATGAAGCAGCTCAAATGGTTGTGAAGCATAGGATTGGCTTAGGTAGAAAGGTTGTTTGGTTATTTTCCCCATAGGGCATGTAACACACAAATTTTCAGCATGCTTACAGGACTTATCAACAATGCCCAAGTAATGTAATTTTTCAAAAGGGACATGCCCTAATCTGAGATGCCACAGAAAAGCATTGTTCACCTTTTCACTTTCTATACAGCCATTAGCTACCTTTAATGCAGTGTTTACACAATGTTTCATTTCTCCAACTACACTGTTAATGTTCTGATTTAACAAATAGTATAATCCATCTCTTGATGCACCTAACCCCTTGACTCTCCCAGATTCATTATGAACAATAATGCACCATCCAGCATAAAAATTAATTTTGCAATTATCTGAATCTATAAGTCTTTTCACAGAGAGAAGGCTATGTTAGAAGTCAGGAACTACCAGCACATTTTTAAGAGTCATACCATTCATAAGGGACACAGTACCGCAGTGGGTTATTTGTGAGGTTTGTCCATTGGGTAGGTTTATTTTGTGTTTGGTTTTCAGAGGTTGAGGGCTGGACACACATGCCATATTGCCAGTGATATGGTCACTGGCACCTGAATCAATAATCCATTCAGTTGTGGATGCATTAACATTAAAGCAAGATATCATACCTGCAAACCCACTAAAGCAAGCATCACCTTCTTCTTCTGTGTGTGCTTGATTGACAGATATTTTGTGTCCTCCTGGAAGGTTTCTCAGGAGTTGTTCCAATTGCTCCACTGTAATCTCACTGCCCTGACCAAGCACACCAGCATCTTGCACATTTGCTGCCATTTTCTGATTTTTGTTTCTCCCCCATGCCTGATTTGTGCCACTCGTTCTAGGATAGGTGTCCCTTCCTTTGAAAGGTGGTCTATATTTAGAGTGCCATTTTGGGTACCCAACAACTGTCCAGCATTTGTCTCTCATGTGCCCTTTCACACCACAAGCACTACACACCACATTTTCCACAATATTTCTACTGTACATTGCTGAAGACTACATAGGGGCTTTCATAGGGTTCAGAACAGCTCTTTGGGACTCTTCTTGCTGTAAAGAGCTGCAAGCTGAGTCTACTGTGGGAAGAGGAGATATCATAAGCAACTGACTTCTTAGGTGCCCATAGCTTTCATCCAATCCGTTGAGAAATTGGAAAAGCCTTTTTTCTTCTTTTTGTTGCTCAAAAGCAGTTAGGAATTTGTTCACTTCCTCACTGTTTTCAGTGAGTTGTGGGAGCTGATCCAGTGATTCAAGTTCGTCCCACACACTCTTCAAGGTGGTGTAATATTCATTTATGGATGAGGTTTTTTGCTTGGTCTCATACAACTCTTTATTGAGTTTGTATTTGAGAGAGCCATTTGACACAGTAAACCTTCTCTCAAGGTATATCCAAATATCCCTAGCTGTCCTCATATACATAATGGTCTGTTTGATTGGCTTAGACACAGAGCCCATTATCCATCCTATAACGGTATCATTACAGGTATCCCATAAGTCTCCTTTCACTTTGTCAGTTTCATCTTTTAGCACAGCCCCATTTATGAACCCAAGCTTCCTCTTAGATGAAAGTGCTATTCCATAGACCTCTTCCACCTTCTGTAGTTGCTGATATCAATAAGTTTGTCCACACTTACTGTGTTGGGTCCATCTGACCCATGAAGATACAAAGGGTTCTGTGGATTCATCTTTTCCATGGGTATATGTAGATAAAGTCAGGTTGCAAGAAGGATAGAACAGAAGAAGAATAGAAGAGAAGGAAGGATAGAACAGAAGAAGAGAACGGAAAAAAAAAAAGAGAGTATAAAGGAAGGATCAGTTTTTGTGGGTCATGGCTCTGATACCATGATGAGTAGCTCAAATTAGACAGGGAATGTTTTGTATTTTATTCATTCAATGTGCCCTTCATATGCAGCAGTAATTACATATATATAGGAGCTTGAGAATCAAGCTTACCCAATCATAAGACAACACTTCATTCATATATACAAGGGACCACTAAGACAAAGAGAATAAAGGACAAAAGGAATCTCTGAGAAAAGGACAGAACAGCAGTAGCAAAGGTGGAGGTTGTGCACATACACAGTGCACACAATACAATACAGCAGGAGCAGTATTATGCACACCATGCACACAAATATGACTTCTCTTAATACATGGTTAAAAATAACCATAATAATTGTTAATAGTTATAAAATAACCAACAAACGAAAATACAACATTTCCAGAAAACTCCCCGCAAAACAGGGCAAGTCGCGAGACGCGTGTTTACTCATGGGCAGCGACCTGTTGGTCCAAATTTTTCATAATCTTTTTGAGCATTTCGTGAGCCCCGACCTGGCATTTTCATAAAATTACAACCTTGGGATAAAACTTAATTAATTTAATTAAATTTATTTATTTGATTTAATTATTTATACTTTCCGATGACCATTATACACTCTAAATTACAACAGCATATGTTCCTCTAATCTTGTTTCACAGTATCCTATTGCCTCTTGCACTGGTTTTGGATGTGAGTATCAACAAACTCTAAAAACGCTCGAAAGTCAGTAAAGGAATAGGATTATGCAGTTTCTTATGAAATTGGACCCTAAATACAAACAAACTAGGAGTAGTCTCATCATGATGAAGGAACTCCCCACCATTTCCGATGTATGGTACAAGAGCAAGTTCACATGGATATTGCTAGAATGTTGAAATCTTGATTGAAGAAATGCCATGGCATATAGAGTTGAGAAAAAAGGTACAATAAATCAAAACATAAATATTATGGGAATAAGAGACCTTCACTGTTTTGTGACCACTATAAGATGCAAGGACAACAGTATCAAGACCAATACAACTGCAGTAGACATGAGTATGCAACCCAACAAGCATGTTGAGCTAAGATTGACCCAAGAGTAGTATGCTCAGCTGCTATCTCATATCAATAAACAGTAAGTCATTTACGATGTCTAAGAAATTTCACAAACATTTAATTTTGCTAAGTTGATAGGTAAGAATTCCTACATTCATAATTATCCTAATGAATTATATCCTCATGAGCCATTGATCATATGTGTTGTCATAGAGATCTATTGGATCATATAAAGTCCTTAACTGATAAATGTCCAAGAAAAGTCTCTTGAGATTTTTGTAGGAAATAGAAGAGAATCAAGAGATTGTAAAACATTAATGAAAGTTTGCAATATTTTTCTTTTTTGGCTTATCAGAATGGACTGGATCAGTGTCGTATGTGATGTTAACGCGATCATTTGAATTTATACTCTGTTTCGATGAAAGAGTTTCATTACTTGAAAATGAACTAATTAGAAATTTCATTCCAAGGAAATGGGATAAATCACGAACTCTTACTTATTCTGCATGTTCATACCTGCCCAATATTTAGCAATCATTTCAATTTATCGTGTCAAGCGTAGAACTTGATATTATATAAAAACTATTGTGGTATTTTTGCGTGCAGTCACCATGAAACTAGCTAGTTGTTTGTTGCTTGAAGTTGTTAGGAGATCCTGTATCCATTAATCAAACATGCACAATGTAGTTTTGGTATGAAATAATTTCAACATTTTGTATAAGTTGCGTTTCTTTGGCAGATGATGCTCACAAAATATATATTAAACTTGGACATCTCTCCCTCTAGCTCATTTGTATGTTATTGTTTGGTATTATTGTTTGTTTTGTCATGTAAAGTTGCATGTCACTTGCAAGACTATGTTGACTGTTGAGGCTGCTGGCGAAGGTTATGTACAAGCGCTGAACGTGTGCACTGAGTTGCAACTATGTACAAAAAGGTTTTCTGCTGTTTGGGTTTTAAAAATGACATGTTATTTGTAACCCTCTTTTTAGCAGTCTCCAATACAAAATACAAAGCTTAAGCCTAGATACAAATAAGAATTTTTTACTTGTGTCTTTTTCCTGGTGGGAGAAAGTTTACAGTATAATGTAGTGGCAACATAACTGAAACAGCCCAAACCGGCGTCAACAATATTATAATACTGTACTGTCTACAAAACACAGCGGAAGACTTATAAAAGTCTGGGCCGAATCCGACCTGTGGCTCGATAGCCACAATAACTAATATCAGAGTATTTAAAACTTTTACATTAAATAAGTGAATACTATTTACAAAACGTTATAAATATTACAATTTAATTTACAAATATCTAATTTACAAAATGTGTTTCAAAAAGAAGTCCTCGCCTCGCACGTATCACATAACACATTAAGACATCTCTCCACATTAGATCCAACCTGAAAATGGATCTATCCCCCGTAAGGGATAGGCCCCATCAAAGACTGTCAACAAGTGAATTGTTGAGTAATCTAACAAACTATTACATTTATGTACAAGTCATTTAACAAACATTTCCAATTCAATCTTTCGCTCATTTGGTATCTCTTTATGAAATATTAATTTATCAAAATCCAAATCATACAATACATTAATTGTACTGTATAGTAAGAGAATGTGTTGAGTGAAGGAGAGCTTGACAAGTGGTAATTTTTTTATTGGCTAAGAGTTTTATATTTATGGCATGCAGTAATGGCAATAAGTCTGGAATTTCGTTTAGGTAATAAGATGAATAATTATTTTCTTAAATCAGGTTCTTTAGGTAATCTTTGCAACAATAATGGCAACAAATAATGGCAATAAGTCTGGAATTCCGTTTAGGTAATAAGATAAATAATTATTTTCTCACACCAGCCTTTATTTGCAATATAGTATTACTATATATTTACTAAATAATATACTAAATAAAATCAGGTTCTAAACGATATGATTTTTATTACAAAAATACAAATCAGCTTTAAGTATATTATAATATACTAAATAATATACTAAATTAAATCAAGTCATAAAACGATATAATTTTTATGTTCAAAAATAAAAATCAGCTTATGTATGTTCAATATAATATATATATATAAATATATATATATATATATATATATATATATATATATATATATATATATATATATATAGATATATATATATATATATATATATATATATATATATATATATATATATATATATATATATATATATATATATATATATATATATTATATATATATATATATATATATATATATATATATAGGGCAATCATAGCATATTATTTATTTTCAATATAATATATATATATATATAACAACCATTTTTATTTTCCATATATTTGGGTTAAGTTTGACCAGTAGTTATGGAATTAAATTTACTTTATATTTCCATATATAACAGCCGTTTATATTTTCCATATATTTGGGTTAAGTTTGACCAGTAGAAATAAAATATACTATATAAAACTTTGGGTTAAGTTTGACCAGTAGTTATGGAATTAAATATACTTTAAATATTTATATTTATAGCATGCAGTAATGGCAGTAAGTCTGGAATTTCGTCTAGGTAATAAGATGAATAATTATTTTCTTTCTCAAAATATATTTATGGCAGTAATTATGTAAATTACCAGAAATAAACCTAATTGGGTAAATAAGCGGCTGGATTTTTAGTTACAAAAATTAAAATCAACTTTAAGTATAGTGGCATAGACATTATATAGTATATAATATATTGCAAATAAAGGTAAGTCTGAATAATTATTTTCTTTGCTCAAAATATATTTATGGCAGTAATTATGTAAATTACCAGAAATAAACCTAACTGGGTAAATAAACGGCTGGATTTTTAGTTACAAAAATTAAAATCAGCTTTAAGTAAAGTGGCATAGACATTATAAATGTAGATTGCAATCAACTAGATTAGCTACTCCATTTCATTCTCTCTTTGCTCGAAATTCAGTGATATTTTCAATCAAAACAATGAGTTTAAATTACATTAATGAAATTCAAAGTGATAGGGGAACGTGGAAAATCAATGCAAAGGTTATACATACGTGGGAGTATAAAGAGAAGGACATTACCACATCGATCCACTTAATACTTGTGGATGAAAAGGGAGCAACAATAATGGCATCAATGGGTAGATTTACAATGCCCTATCATTCTAATTCTTGTGTGTTAGGAAAATCATACTTTTTTGCAAAATTTGGTGTTAATCCAGCCGTTGGTGAGTATAGATCAACCAAGCATGAATGGAAGATGTTCTTTTATAAAACATCAATTATAGAAGAAATTCCAGACTTGCAAATTTGCAAATCTATTTTCAACTTTGTTTCATTCTCTGACATTCTTGATAATGTTCCAAACAACAATTTTCTTTTTGGTAATAAGTTGAATAATTATTTTCTTAAAACTACTAGAATATGTTTTCCTTTATCAACATAATTACTTACATACAAATTATTTTCAGATGTGATTGGTGAAATTGTGGAATATCGCGATTACAATGAAAATTCATTCAAAAAGACTCTTAATATAGAGTTAAAAGATGAAAGGCGAGTAACTGACTCTTGCAAAATTATATATATTCAACGCTTTTAGTAATTGATGTAGTTTTTATTGTATTTAAAAAAACAGAGGAATTAAACTAGGAGTTAGACTGTGGGATCAATTTGCTGAAAGGGCTTACGAACACATCAAAAATAGAGATATAGCAAATGAAAGAGTAATTATGATTTTGCAGTATGCAAAAATGAAGAATTGGAATGGTAAGTAATGACAACATCTTGACACATGTTTTTTAAATAATTACTTTACGAATAATTATTAATGACATATCAATAACATTGCAGGATGTAACTACATTGCAAACTGCTTGGGAAACAGTTTGATGTATTTAAATCCAACTGACGTACAAGAAGCTGTTGATTTTAAGAAACGGTAATTTTTTGTTCTATTTCAGCTAATTTTTTATATTGAATAACAAATGAATTTACTCATTTAACAATTTTTTTTAGATTGGACGAAGATTCATCAAGGCCTACAGAGCTTATTGAGTCGACAAACTCAAGGGTTTCTACTGAGACAAAATTTCTAGAATGTCAAATTTTAAATTTTCGAGACTTACCAAACGTTACAGTGGAAGGTGAGTATGCAGTTGTTGGCACCATAAAGGCATTAGATCCTGCAAATGATTGGTGGTACAAATCGTGCTCTAAATGTTATAGCCAAATATCTAAGGATCTTAGTGTGCTGCGATGTTTCAAATGTCAAGAAGATGTCGCCTTAGCTTTGCTAAGGTATTATAATACTATCATTTGAATCTTATTATAAAGTTCAACTCCACTTGACGTTGTCTTGTATTTACAAAATTAGGTATAAGATACACTATAAGGTTGTGGATGGTCGTGGGGATGAGACAATTCTTATTTTATGGGATGCACAAGCAAAGGCTGAAATCGGATTAACTGCTAAGGATGTGAGGGCGAGTCAATTAAAGGTCTAGACCATTATCTCTATGGAATAATTCTTCATCACATAAATCGTTTTTTTTTTGCCAATATTATTATTCTTATTTGTTATTTTTATAATTGTTATACAGTCAAAATTTCCAACTTCTTTTCCAATCGAGCTAGAGACGCTATTCGATCGACGCTACTTATTCCACTACAAAGTAACTAACAACTTCAACATAGAGAAAGGTTGCAGAACTTATGGTGTCAAAAAGCTAACAAAGGATTCTAGCATTATTGATCAGTTTCTTGAGAAAAATGAAAGTAAGTAAATTATTTAAAGGTGATTTACATACAAAAATTTATTGCTAACACATCATCATTAAATCTATTAAAAGGATTGAGAATAATGACACGTGGCATTCTCAAAAGAGCCAACTTTATTGCATTATAATTTAAAAAAAAAATTAATCATAGGCTAATTATTGCAATGTATGGTAAAACTTTTTAAAAGGCAATTTTAATTTTCACGTATGGTAAGTATAATTTTAAATTCATCTTTCTCAAAAGAGACAACTTTATTGCATTTTAATTTAAAAAAAAAATAATCATAGGCTAATTATTGCAATGTATGGTAAAACTTTTTTAGAGGAAATTTTAATTTTCATGTATGGTAAGTATAATTTTAAATTCATCTTTATCAAACGAGACAACTTCATTACATTTTAATTTAAAAAAAAAATAATCATAGGCTAATTATTGCAATGTATGGTAAAACTTTTTTAGAGGCAATTTTAATTTTCACGTATGGTAAGTATAATTTTAAATTCATTTTGATCAAAAGAGGCAACTTTATTGCATTTTAATTTAAAACAAAAAATTAATCATAGGCTAGTTATTGCAATGTATGGTAAAACTTTTTTAGAGGCAATTTTAATTTTCAGGTATGGTAAGTATAATTTTAAATTCATCTTGATCAAAAGAGGCAACTTTATTGCATTTTAATTTAAAAAAAAATTAATTATAGGCTAATTATTGCAATGTATGGTAAAACTCTTTTTAGAGGCAATTTTAATTTTCACGTATGGTAAGTATAATTTTAAATTCATCTTTCTCAAAAGAGACAACTTTGCTGCATTTTAATTTTAAAAAAAAATAATCATAGGCTAATTATTGCAATGTATGGTAAAACTTTTTTAGAGGCAATTTTAATTTTCACGTATGGTAAGAATAATTTTAAATTCATCTTGATCAAAAGAGGCAACTTTATTGCATTTTAATTTAAAACAAAAACTTAATCATAGGCTAATTATTGCAATGTGTGGTAAAACTTTTTTAGAGGCAATTTTATTATTTTCATCTTTGGTAAGTATAATTTTAAACACCAAAACTTGGCCGAGACGGCCTCAAGATGAGACGGCCCAGCCCAAGCCGCGCGCTATAGGGGAGAGTAAACTGCAATATGATCAGTTTATATCTTAACACATTCATTTTCATGGTTAAAGTGTTCAGTTTTAAGACTAAATGACAATTGTCCATTTATATCAATTAGTTTTAAGACTAAATGGATCAATTGTCCAATAAAGTGTATCAGTTTCATTGATAATAGCCTCAATTTGATTCTTAACAGCGTCTGGTTTGATGGATATAGTTATGACAACATGCATGACGTTCCACACTTACATGGAGACAATGAAGAAGCAAGGAAGGTAGTAGAAACACTATATAAGGCAACAATTGATGAAGTTAACATGATAACTGAAAAGTGTACTAATGAATTGAAGATGGGGTAGAAAATCAAACATATAATTTGATTCAATACCATTATTTGTGAAATCATATACAAATTGTATATCAATTTTTTTTAAGAGGACAATTGAGTATGTTAAGAGCACAATTGAATATTTTAAATTAGCAATTTAGTAAGTGAAGTGTATACTTTAAGAGGCAAAATGAGCACTTACTAAATTGAGGCTATTATCAATGAAGTTGATACACTTTATTGGACAATTGATCTATTTAGTCTTAAAACTGATTGATATAAATGGACAATTGTCATTTAGTCTGAAACATACTAGAAGCATAACTGATCATATTAGAAACTGAACACTTTAACCATGAAAATGAATGTGTTAAGATAGAAACTGATCATATTGCAGTTTACTCTCCCCTATAGCGCGCGGCTTGGGCTGGGCCGTCTCACCTTGAGACGGTCTCGGCCAAGACCGGCTGAATTTTAAATTCATCTTGATCAAAAGAGGCAACTTTATTGCATTTTAATTTAAAAAAAAAATTAATTATAGGCTAATTATTGCAATGTATGGTAAAACTTTTTAAAAGTCAATTTTAATTTTCGACGTATGGTAAGTATAATTTTAAATTCATCTTGATCAAAAGAGGCAACTATATATATTTTTTTCTTTTTTTTTTCGCAAATTGGGAAACTTGTATAAAAGAAAAACAAAAAAAGAACACTGAAACTTAGACACCCTGACCCTGCCGGCATAAAAAACCCCGCGAGGGGAAAAAGCCATTAGAGAATAGGGCTAAGAGACAGGCCATCCAAACAACGCATAGGGATGGACTATGCATAGTTAAGACACTATAAAACCCAATACAAACACCAATCCAGAGAGTACAAACATCAAAAATAAAACAAAACCTAAAAGTCTAACAACCCCGAAACTTGTAGAAGATCACAAGCCGACACCCCATCAAATAGCTGAAGCTCTTTCACCCAAAAGTCAATACGAAGCCGTAAGGAGACTAAAAAACGTCGAACATCAGGCACCTTCCTCTCAAATTTCACAGCATTTCGTTCAAACCATAGAGACCAAAGAGTACATCCACCATAGACGTTTCCATCGGCGAGATCGTAAAAATCCATCCCAAGCAAGAATAAAGCTATCACAGCGACAATGTAACACACCCTTAAGACCCCACCAAGCTAGAACCTGCATCCAGACCTCCCACGAAAACGGACACGAAAACAAAACATGGGAATTAGTCTCCACAACCGCCCCACACCATGGGCAAAGGGCATCCAAGATAGAGATAATCCCAATATCCAACAAGCGATCACCCGTCTTCAAACGTTCCAAACAAGCCATCCACAAGGTGAGTTGAGCCCGAGGAGGACAAGGGATACGCCAAATACGCTGAGCAACCGTCGAAGGCATCAAAGGAGCATAATCTGCATAAACCTATTCAGAGATATGCCTAGTAGGATACGAGGGTGACGAGAGATGACGCCAAGAAGCAAAATCACACCCCTCACAACGCACTGACCCAAGACTATCATGAAGCCTATCAACTTCCTCAACCTCCCAATCATACAAACCCCGACGCCATTTCCGATCCCATACCCAAACACCCTCATGGCTCACTCCCATTTGGGAGATAAGATGATCCTGCTGAACAGATAACGCAAATAACCTAGGAAAAACCTGTTTGAGCACCCCACAATCACACCATCGATCAAACCAGAAAAGTGTCGACTCCCCAGAACCCACCTCAATAATCATACCATCTTCCACAAGCCGGCGAATCTTAACTGTAGACACATCCTGACTAACCAACTGACCCCAAACCCCATCTCTAACAGCACTAAAGGCTTCCGATGATGCTTTAGACCCCTTAATATCATGAACAGACAAAAGAATCCTTTTCCAAAGGGCGTTATCCGTATTAGAAAACCGCCACCACCATTTAAACAAAAGAACCAAATTTTTATATAAAATATTCCCAATACCAAGGCCCCCTAAGCTCATCGGGAGCTCTATAGACTCCCAGGAAATAGGTGGAACAGACACACGCCCATCACTAGATGAACCCCAAAGAGGCAACTATTTTATTGCATTTTAATTAAAAAAAAAAACTTAATCATAGGCTAATTATTGCAATGTATGGTAAAACTTTATAAAAGGCAATTTTAATTTTCAACGTATGGTAAGTATAATTTTAAATTCATCTTGATCAAAAGAGGCAACTTTATTGCATTTTAATTTAAAAAAAATTAATCATAGGCTAATTATTGCAATGTATGGTAAAACTTTTTAAGAGGCAATTTTAATTTTCAACGTATGGTAAGTATAATATACAAAAATGTTCAATGGTCAATTTATTAGAGGCAAATTCATAGATCATACAAATCATAGCCTAAATAATATTTTTCATATTTTCAACGTATGGTAAGTATTCATAGAAAAATGCA